>JAZKJV010008617.1:0-296626 GCA_037367405.1 Ottelia alismoides | reverse complement strand
TGAAGTGGTTGAAGATATCTTGGATGTTCGTGAATTGGCAACACGTCATGGCATTACTAGACGCTTCCTAGTATGATGGACGGGACGTCGTTTGGAGGATAGTTCGTGGATTGAAGAGCATGAAGCTTCGTCCTGATCTCTTGCAAAATTACTACAACGCAATCTTGCCGGAGCAAGATTCTCTCCAAACAAGGGGGAATTGATGCAATTCATGCCCAGTTCGAGGGCTAAACAGATATTTACCTTAAAAGAAAGAATCTCAGGAGACTTCTTGCAATTTATTTTTTTATTATTTATGTAATTTTCTATTTTTTGAGTCCATAGTTTAGGGTTTTGTTCCCATTGCTATAAAAGCACCCTTATGGGGAAAGGACGACAACTTTTTGGAAAAACTAAACACCCCACTACGACCCTACCCTCTTCTCCCTCCTCTCGGCTTCCCTCCTCCCTGATATTCCCCCTTCATTATCCTCTCTTCCTCTTTCCCCAGTCCTAACCCTTCCCCCCCCCCCCTCTTCCTCTCTACAGCCGCCCAGCATCACCCTCTCCAGCGCCACCAATTCTCGCCATCAACAAACCCCGCCATCAGCCACATCATCATCACCACCATCGGGTATCACCTCCAATCTGCTACCACTGAAAACCCACCGGATTCCGCCAACTAGCCACCCCTTGCCCTTGCTATACCGCAAAAAAGCCTCAACACTCTTGCGAGCCGCCGACCAGCAACCCCTGCATGCCAAGCCGCTGCTGCCGTTCGGTACCTCTTGCTAAGTTTGGGTCGTGTTTCTCTTCTTCCCGGTTCTGTCCTGTGTTGGGTCTTGAAGTTGGAAATTTGATTTTTTTTATTTAAATTAAATCTAAGCATTTTCCCTTCGTATTTCTTGTAACCTGCTTTGAATCTTCTGATTGATTTAAACATTCCATTGAATGTCTGCCGTTAATGTTGTCCTCGTTGTTATCTGTTAAACAACTCGTATATTGTCCAGTTGCTATTTCAATACTCCTAAAGAAATATTTTCATTTCTCCTGTGGGGCTGCAGTCATTATTTCTGAGGATTTCACTGATTATTACTATTGTTTGGGCCTTTCTAGAGGTTGTGCTTTGCAGGGGTGATATTCTGGGTTTAATTTTATACTCTGATTTGATTGTTGCAGTAGGCGTTGAGTTCCTGCATCTGCATTTAAACTTTGAATAATTTGTGTACCGAGTTTGCATCAGTTTTTGAGGCCAAAATGATAGAATAAAGATGATGAAATGTGAATTCATCACAAATCTCCGTGGACATCTGGCTTTCATTAGCAATCGTTATATCTCTGTTTATGAGGGCGGGAAGGTTTGGGGTGCACGCTTTAATTGATTCAAAAGTCTGGTTAACCGACTCTTGCTTAGTCATTGGAACAGGGTTTTAGCTCTAAAGAACCATCTTGGTGACATCTTTGCGTCCACTAGTATCCATAGGAAGGATTCTATAGCTTATCCTTACACTGGAAGATCTAATCAAGATTCGATTACAAAAATACACTACGGAACTCTTGTGGATGGTGGAGTCAGAACTAACGTCCTGCTTGATTTCTGGAAGCTCATTTTTGATCCACGTGTTTCAAACTTCATTTGGCTACTGGCACACAACAAAATTGTCACTTAGGAGGAACAAAAATATTTTAACATTACATCCATTAATAGATGTCACCTTTGCTATAATGATCTTGAAAATTATGAACACCTCTTTGAGGGTTGCTTGGTTACAAGAGAAATTTTAGCAAGTGTGGTCTTGTACCCAACTTAGTAAGATTCAAGGATTTTATTTCAAACAATTCAAATTCCTTGGTTACTAACAAGGATTGGATTCTTTTGGCTATAAAATCAACTCTTTGGTGGTCAATCTGGAAGGGTCGTTGTGGCCTGTCTTTTGAAGGAATACCTTTCAACCCAACAAAGACTATTGAAAATGCTTCACTTATTTGTGCGATTAGAATTCATTTTGCTTTTGATCTGTCGATGGGTGACTTTCACCCAAACAACGCATTCTATGGAGACTCTTAACGTTGATGAACATAGCTCTAGCTCGGCTAGTTTGTTTTTAATCTCAATTTGATAATTTGTTATTGTAGGTACCCTTTATCTTCAAGTTTCATCGCCTCCGGCGGTTCGGATGACGTTGTTGATGACCACAATGTTGACTTTACCTTTTTGCGTGGGGTGCTACTCTTGATGAATATGTCCATCCATTGGTTTTTGGCTGCTTGTTGATCTTTTTTTAATCTGCCTCACTGCAGGTTGGGCAAACATTCATCTCTGTGTTATGGGTTGTATCTTTACTTTTCAATGATGAATGAACTTTGAACTTTTTTTCCAAAAAAGAGAAGTTTAACATATACATACCTTGAAATTGCATAGAAACCCTTATTAAATTATGCAGTTACATGTATGCCCTTGAATGTGTTACGATCGAGCGTATCTTTTTTATAGGGTTTTTTATCAGTTGTGCCCCTCCGAGATATTGCAATATCAGTTATGCCCCTATCATTTTGGGAATATCAGTTGTGCTCCTGAATTTTTTCTATTCTATCAATTGTGCCCTTTGGGTTAGTTGCCGTTCATTTCCAATGCAAACGGACATTAACTTTAGGATATAACGGAAATTAAATTAAAAATATAAGCTGAAAAGGTTATTTTCTCATCTTTCTTCCTCCTTCCCCATCCTCTTCCTCCTCCTCCCCTGTCTTCCTCCTCCCTTCTCTTCCTCCTCTCCCATCTTCTTCCTCTTCCTCCCTTCTCTTCCTCCTCCACAGCTCCTCCCTCCTCCGCCTTGAGCACTCCTGCAGCCTCCCCCGAGCCCCCTGCTCCACCCACGTGCCTCCCCGCGTCCCTCCTCCTCCCCCTCTTCCGCCCCGCCCCTCCCTCTCCCCTCCACACCTCCCCTCTCACTGCCCCCCGCAACTCCCTTCCGCTCCCAGTACCTCCCTCCTCCGACCCCCCGCACCCCCCTCCCGCACCCCCCGCACCTCCCCCCTCCGCCCCTTGCAACCCACACCCCTTCTCAATCTGGTGGGCCTTGGACCACGAGGAGTAGACATTGGGGGTTGAAACTCCCTCTTCAATCTCACGTCCGTGCACGCTCTACTTCGCCAGCGGGGAGCCTGGACGTTGCGGGAAGCATCAGAGGTTCGTGGTGGACGTTTTGTTCGCCAATGGGTCTGCCTCTGTTGCAAAGTCGCCCGCCTCCTCGGCCTCCTTCCCCATGGTGTTTGGCCCATGGTCTTAAATTTCACGAAATTTCGGTGAAATTTCGCCGAAATTCCGGTTTCGACAGGGAGGGTCTTTCGAAACACCTATATATATATATATTGATTTCCCGTATTTCGACCGAAATGGGTAGAAATATCGTTGATATTTCGACATTTCGACCCATATCAGTCGAAATTCACGTTTTCAGTTCAAAATTTCTCGGATTTCGACCGATATGGGCAAAATTTTGTCGATACCTATGTAAAACAACGATATTAATCATGTGATCTTAATTTTAATCATTTAACTATTTAGCATTTACCAATTCTCTATATCAAAACACATCATGATTTAGAAAAAAAATTTGGGACGGGGGCGTTGCCCCCTGCACCCCCGCAAGGGGGGGCCAACGTGGGCCCCCCCAGGCTCGCTGATCAAGCAGCGAGACCCCCATTCTGGTAGGGTATGGTGCAACAGGGGGGATGCATACAATGTTTCTTCAACGTAGGGAGCTTCACCTCCCCTTGCAAAAATAGAGATGAACGCAACTCTATAGATTCTAGAGATCCGTTATAGCTTCTTTGCTTCATTCCCTTTGTCTTTTATCTTTGTAAAAAAATATCATCTTTGTTGTAAAGTCTATAATTATATATGTAATTCACTAGAACTACGTCTATGACCGTTATTTCTATGAACTAAACATTGTCTTATTAATAATTATCTACATTTTAGAATAAAAATACTCATCTATTTTTTGAACAAAAAGACATTTTATAAGTATTTTTAACTTAGTTATTTTAATTTCGATTCCAATATCTATCAGTCAGCTCAATGATATGCCTCGATATGTGCGATATAAGGCATATGGATGAGAGATATGTGTGATATAAGTGTGCATTTGTTAGCTATTATTATTTTAAGAACTTGAATTTAATGATATCCATTTCCAATATGTATCAATCAATAATCAGCCTTAACAACGAAATGATCGATATGACCGATGTGTGATATAAGGCATATGGATGAGAGATATGTGTGATATAGGTGTGCATTTATTAGCTATTATTGTTTTAAGAACTTAGATTTAATTATATCCATTTCCAATATGTACCAATCAATAATCAGCCTTAACAATGAAATGACCGATATGACCGATATGTGCGATATAAGGCATATAAATGAGAGATATGTGTGATATAAGTACGCATTTGTTAGCTATTGTTGTTTTAAGAACTTGGATTTAATGAATCCATTTCCAATATGTATCATCAATAATCAGCCTTAACAGCGAAATGATTGATATGACCGATATGACCAATATGTGTGATATAAGGGGCATATATGAGCAATATGTATGATAAAATTATGTATATGTGAGCTATTTATTGTTGTAGATAACATGAAAGATCTTAATTTGCAAAAAAAATGGTCGAAAAATGACTTTTTGAGCTATTTCCGAAATTTTAACCGAAGTCGTCGAAATTTCCCGAAATATCGGCGAAATTTCGGTATTGGAGGTGACCGAAACGAAATCAAAATCGAGATTTCGAACCTTGGTTTGGCCCCACGGGTTCGCATTCCAATTCGGCTGCAAGGGCACCAATGGCCGTCGGATCGTGGATCGTTGGTTTGGTGATGACGGTGGTGATCTTGGTCTGCCTCTAGAACTGAAGTAGTCGGTGCTCTATTTTTTACTTGAGGATATGGGCGATCTCTGAGGTTATTGGCGTTTATTGGTCAGTAGAATTTTTTATTATTGGGGTCTGAGTTTTGGTCATTTGGAGAAATTTTAGCATGTAGGTAAACAACCTGTAGAGGAATGTAACAAAGGAGGAGGTACAATGGAGAAGAAGAAGCATGGCTGAAATTGGAGGGCTTTCAATTTTTGTTAAGTTAAGATAAATTTTTGACTAATTGATTCATAAAAATTCATTAAAAAATTCAATAAAATTCACCGTATGATCCGTAATGAGTGATATATTCGTGAAAATACAAAAATTTTAGAGATTTGATGGATGTAAGATGGTGTCACTAAGAGAGAGAAATTATGAAGAGAAAAGAAGAAGAACAAATGCATGAGGAAGAAGATGAAGAAGTCTGGACAATAATACCCCTCTTAACTGCACTAAGGTTTGAAAAAACTATGGTTAAGTTAACTCATTGATGGTCAATTTGACGGAAGGACACAAGTGATAACGGAGAAAGAAGTGAGGGGCACAACTGATATTACCAAAAAGATGGGGGCATAACTGAAATTGCGATATCTCATAGAGACACAAGTGATAAAAACCCTTTTTTATATGTATGAAAATAAATTCACTTGTTGTCTACATGCATATCTACGTAGATGCATTGTTATCCCTTTCTTGATTAATTGATTACTCACTTTTCCAGAGATCAGATGGATGCATTGTAATCCTTTTGTCGAGTTGTGTTTTAATTCTTCCTCTTGCTTTCGTTTGGTTTTCATGTAGAGAGATATATTTACATTATCCCTAATTTCCTCTATACTTGCATACAATATCGTGCATCCTCAAGCTTCGGTTTGTTTCAGGGCATGCGTGGTTCTTGTTGGGCTTTCACCGGGAAGCTCGTGAGCTTGAGTGAGCAGCAGCTTGTTGATTGCGATCACTCAGTTCGCTATGCATCCCATTCTTCTCTATTTCGGAGTTTCAATTTCCTCTCAATTTTAGCCACTACAACAAAATTGACCAAAGGTAACGAATAATTGAACGTTCGTAGTGTGTCATACGTAGTTAAATATATAATACCTTTAAATCTCCAACAATTATTGTATCCGTTGCTATGTTTCTAGCGATGAATCATATAATAATAGTTATCCGTTGATATTTTTTTCTAATCGTTGGTAAATTTATCATCGTTTTTTTACAAATTTAACGAATAAATCAATGAATAAATTGTTGGTATATGAATATTTAGTAAAGAATATGACATTTATTGTCAATTACAAGAACAAAAGTTAAATTTACAATGAGTAATACTCATCTCATTGCAACGAGTATTCAAATTATTCATTATCATACGTCGAATTTCTTGTAACGAGAGTATATGAATCAGGATAAACATGATAAGTATGTTCTAATTCAAAACAATATATATGCAATGTGTAACATGTGTTAGTGTGACCAAAGCAGAAAAATGCCTGCAACAAGGGTTGTAGCGGCGGCATCATGGCTAATGCTTACAAGTACCAGATGGAAGCCGGGGGCCTCGAGGTGGAGACCGCCTACCCATACACCGGGCACGTCGGCGAATGCATATTCAACAAGATTGTCGATTGGTCGGAACCATTGGGTGTGGGGTAACGACAGATTCACGGTGAAAAAGGCCTACCATTTTTTCACAGACGAGGACGGGCTGGAGGGCAGAGATACCAGTTTGGATGCCAACATCATTTGGAGGAGCTTGGTGCCCAGCAGAGTAAAGGTATTCATGTGGTTGTTCAGCCTTGGGAGGATTCTTACTAACAACCATCGTTGTCAGTTATTAGTGGTGGATGATTGCCAATGTGATAGATACGGGCAGGAGGTGGAAGATTTGGACCATCTCTTCTTCTCATGTTCGCACTCGGCGCAGGTCTGGCTTGTTGCTGGTATTCCTTGGATTAGGGTGGAGAATGTTTCCAGTTTCTGGAACTGCATCGGATCAAAATACGAGAAAGGGCACGCGGATGCGTCTTATCCTTTCTTCATCCTTTGGATGATCTAGTGTGGTAGGAATGATGCACTTTTTAGGGGAGTGACGTCCTACTCTGAGAATGTTATTAAGCATTGCAAGGCACTATGTAGTTATTGGAATATTGCGGTGTTGAGTAATATATTGTAAATTCCATCTCTGGTTATATAATTAAAATTGCTGCGATGAGTCCCAAGTTGAGACTCCATCCTTCCTTCTCTCTCTCAAAAAAAAACCAAGAACAATGCCGTGGTGAAGATCTCAAACTTCACAAGCGTCCCCGCTGGATGAAGACCAGATCGCACCGCACCTCGTCCACCACGGTCCACTTGCAGGTGCATACTCCCAAATTTTCATTGGATTTCATTGTTTAATACTCTGGTTCATTACGGTGATATGGGTTTTTACAGCACTGTTACTGCGAAGTTGTATTCTTTTCTTTATCGATAGAAACGAATATATAACAACAGTTATCCGTTAATTTTTTTCGAATGATAATTTTATCCTATGTGAATTACATGGACATAAGATGGTGTTTCTGCAGTGGGATTGAATGCTGCGTTCATGCAAACATACGTGAGGGTCGTGCCCGCTGATCTGCTTGAGGAAGTGGGTGAACCATGGCGTGCTGCTCGTCGGCTACAGCTCCAAGGGCTTCTCCATCGATCCTCAGGATGAGCGATCAGCCGTACTGGATCGTAAAGAACTCCTAGGGGAGGAAGTGGGGAGAGGACGGCTACTACCGCAACACCTGCGGCATCAACTCCATGGTGTCCGCCGGTCACATCCATCTCCTAAGTGCATATATTATAGTTTGTGATGAGTTCATCGGATGTTCTATGCTTGTTAGGTGTCATATTCAAGATTAGATATGTGTGCTTATATTACAGTATTTGGAACAAAAATACTGTCATTTCAAACGTGGGTGTGTTTGGTACGTGAGTTTAGGGGGTTAAACTGGTAGCAGGTAACCTATTTTTTTATTTTGGTGTTTGGATAGAGGGTTAAACTGGGGTGAGTTAATTAGAAGTGGGTTTATTGTGATATGATTGTATTGAAGTTTGAAAAAGCAAGTAGTTATTGTGATGTGATTGTATTGAAGTTTAAAAAAATGAGTAAAAAGTTGAGTAGTTCTACAATTTGTATATGATATGATGCTATAATATATTATTTTTTGATGGAATTGATGATGGGGAATTGATTTATTTAATTTTTTAAAAAGTTAAAAAGTAAGGCCCACGTAGGAGCGAGAAAAAATGGGGTGTGTGCCAAACGGCACCTAAATGTATGTTTATCTGAATATCAAATGAATGTTCTGTTCATTCTCTAAATAATTGATTGGCAAGTTGATAAGTCATACATAATAAATACAATCACCACCACCACAAGTGTCCTTCAAAGTCTTAGTTTGCAAGTCTCTCTTCTCTTGTTGTAACATTGTAATTCTCCTTCTTCTAAAGTTGAGGTCTTGCATGCAGTTTTAAGTTTTTAATGAGAAGAAGCTTTAACTTTCATGTACATCTTGTGCATCATTCAACATTCACAATGTTTAAACTTTTTTGATGTTTTTAAACCCATAACACTATGTCCTTTCATAATTACATAACTTCTTCATTAATATTGATAAAAATATTGAATAATTACACAATTTAACCCTTGAGTTCACGAGATTTATGAAATGGGTGACACTCAACCATCCCCACATCCTCACTCCCTACTCACCTACAGAACTACTGGGTTATTTTTTGATGTGTTTGGTTATCTTGATGGTTGTTAGATTTATATTTTTTCTGAATACTTTTTGTAGATTTAGTGGTAACAATGTTCAGCCTTCTACCTTTTTTTGAATAACATAAGGGTGACCTCTTGATATGGGATTTACCTCAAGAACGATGTATTAATATAATACAAAAGTGTACATTAGGCAGTGATCCAGAACCGATATAGAGAGTTACAGTGGACGAGTACATTCTCCGGATAAAACCTTTGATTTTTGAAAATGAGATCATTCCCCCCCCCCCAAATTGCCCAAAGGACTGCAAAAGGTAGGGCGTAGTCATCTGTGGAGTTCCCTCCCACCGACCTTACCATCCTACAGAGTTCTGCCATACCTCTTGTTGAAGACCACGGTACGCCAACCTCCTTCCAAACATGCTCAGACGTTGGAAACCTGAAAAACAAATGATTTGCATCTTCAACATGTTCTCCACATTTGTCGCACTGCGTGTTGGGAATGTTAAATTGTAACGGATGGTTATTTTTTTGGATAATAATAAAAAAAAGAAATCACAACAAATCCCCACATTATCTTTTAAAGACAATCAAATAATAAGATCAATATTAATAAAAAAAGAGTTGATAAATTTAGCAACAACCTTATCTAGTTACCACAGTTATCCATTAATTATACTATAATTATCCCTTTCTTAGTCATCGTTATTATCCATTGATTAATCTAAATTATTATTGCTAATTATCTCTTTGATTGAGCCTATAAATACATGAGACTCCTATCCATTCTCATCATCTTCCCTTACATGAGAGAGAGTTCTAAAGAGAGGGGAAAGAGGGAGAGAGAGAGAGTTCGGGAACAACATTCTTTGTCGGCTTCGAAGTTTGATTCGACGAAATTGGAGGAGTAACGACGTGGGATTGGTGGAATTTTGATCGACGAGTTTCATATGTCGGTGAGGTATGTGTCGAACATATAGATCGTTAAGTGACGTTTTGTGTTGATCCTTGTTTTAGAATGATGATACCCATAGGATTGTGACTTATGATTTTAATAGCAGCCTTCGAAATTTCAAGTCATATATTCGTGAATACCTTTTTTTTCTTTTCTACCACCGTCCTGGCAGATTTTGTTGTACATGTCCTAATTAATGTTTCGTATATACGTGGATTTCATGAACTTTTGGTGGCCTTGATTCCGTATAAAATTTGGGATCATTCTCTGTTTAATCCCCCAATACATGGGTCATTTATCTTGGGTGGCAATCATGATACTTAGTTCACGAACAAATCCAGAGCATCATCTCCAAGCCAAGAAATCATACGTCCACATGGACTTATATTCAAATGTGGACTTCGCATGAAATCCTACTATATATATATTATATTTGATATTAATGTTCTATATTGGCAATACACGTTTTAAGATAGGAACATGATTCAAGTACGAATTTTATGATTACAAAATATCATCTACTCCAGATATCTGATATAAATTACTAAAATTACATATCTATATTTCCGATTAGCAAAAAATATTCTGCAATAGTTACATTATTCGATCAGATTCGCGATAATGAGAATATTAGAGTTATTCAAACCCATTAACTTCATGTCCTCACTGACATGTTAGTTTACGTATTAATACATACTTACAGGGAGTGTAGTGTAAAGCTAATTAAATTGATTATACTTTGAACTTTTAAGTTATGAAATCATGGTTATAAATTAACACGATTAAGCATCTTTGTTGGATTATATTAAGTTTTGACACCGACTCGAACTAAGGGGTCGTAAGGTCCTAAAGGGCCAATGCCTTCCGGGGGCGTGAGGCAAAAGATAAGTCCTCAACAGTTGTAGCTACACTGTCATGTTATGTATTGTTATGAACCGCTTGTGCCGGCGGTAAGCCATCAAAGCCCTCAAAGCCGCCTAAGAAGTAACAATCAAGACCACTCTAAACGTGAAAGATGTCATAGGCATATGTGCAATATATGCTAATGTTATGTGCATATATGCAATTATGCTACTATTATGGACTTATGTGTATGTTCCGTTAAAGTTAAGTGCACGCATGAAACTTATGTTAATGTTATGGACATATATGCAATTTATGTCAATGGTATGCGCATATTTGTCATTTTAAGGGTACATGTGCAATTATGTTATTGTAAAGTGCATATGTGCAATTTAGGTGAATATTATGAACATACATGCAAATATGATAAAATTTACGGGTATATGTGCAAATATATTATGTCGTTCATGGTTATGAAAGAAATTTAGTTATATGCATTAAATAAGTTGATAATGGCTTTCGTGACTTGTTCTCTACGCTAGCCAGCTTGACCCTAACTCGGCACATACTGAGCGTTATGCTCATAACATGTATTACTAATTTTTCAGGGGAACGTGAGGATTAGACCATTAGCAGTTTAAGGGAGCTGACACGGTCTTCAAGAAGTAAGATCGGTTTGAAACTACGGCGGGTTTGCTTTGAAAGGACGTCTTTATGCCCACTGGAATAAGGAAATCGTGTAACCCGCAAAATATAAAGCATATTAAATAACTTACAAGAACAAACAAAAATAAAACAAAAATGGGGGTTGGATATGCAATTTACCCCCACATACGCTTTAGATCGAACGCCCGAGGTTTCTTCACTTGGACGTGTGGTCGCTCTCCTTGCGCGATGATGGTTGGGCTAGGATGTCTCAAATTAGATCTTAGATGAGGATCCAACGATCGCAGCTCTGCAGATCTAATGTCTTCTGTTTGATCTGGGAGCTGCCTCTTGATCAGGCGACTGTGGAGGATGGTGGAAGAACAATGAAGAACTCGTCGTGGGCGAGCTTTGAGATGATGATGCACACACCTTCGACCACCTAGAGTAGAACTGATGATCTCGTTGCGTTCCTGCAGCTATTACGAACCTCCTAGTAGCTTCAAATGGATCCGGGGGCCACTGATCAATCCCCTGGATCTTGATGCCCTTCGATAAACTGGGAGGTGTACTTGGCTTCAGACAGCCCTCAAATGAGCCCTTCCAGATGCTAAACCTGAATAAAAGTATCAAGGGGGCTCTGGCGATGCGATCTGGGCATTTATTGGCCAAGGTGGATGATAGGATGGAGGTGAGATTCGGAGACTAGTGGTGGAATTGGATCTCGTTGGGCCAGATCAAGGAACGATCTGGGTGGTTGATGGTAGTAGGTTTATGGATAAATGGCAGGGTAAGGTAGTGAGGTAGAAAAGAGTGGTCGGAACAAAGTATAGCACAATGAAACAATGGCCAGAGCTCCGGTGAAGCTTAATCCTAGTCCTAAGCTAACCCGATTAATTAAACATAAAATAAAGACATAAACTAAAAACTACACCTACAATCTATCTAAAAGCAGAGTCGAGTGGTCGATGACCACGAGATGGAACCTCAACGCCGGAGCTCACCAGAGATGGGTGGGAACGCCTCTACAACACCTCTCGCTGTAAAATGGCCAGGTTAGCTTGCTATCATCGAGATCTTGCCTTGGGCACAGTCCGAGGGGAAGAAACGAAACAAAAGGGGACCAAATTAAAATGAGCTTCGGTGAAGGGTTACATACATGGCAGAGAAGATTGAGGCGAACGACTCCATTCAGTGCTGCAAAAGTCGAGGAGATGCATGCGTGTGAAAGGTGGAGGATCGCGGAGAAAAACCGAAGAAGGAATTGACCTAAAAAGTGAAAGACTCGAGCGGTAAAAGTCGAGGAAGAGGAGGTCAAATGCATTCTGACAGGCCTAGATCTTGGGTCGGAGAAGTTGACCCAAGTCAACGGGGGCGGACCCTGATTGGGCCACGTCACCTGCAAAAAGACAAGATAGAAAATAAATTAAAAATAATTCTAAATAAAATATAAAATGATTTATTTAATTTTTGTTAAAACATGGAAAAAGTTTATTAGTTTATGCAGTATTTTAATCCGATTTTTAGTTATTTTTACAACTTAATTTATTATATGTTAGTTTTTAAGGGTTCATTTATAAGTATATTTACCTATGTTATATGTATATTTTATTTTTTATTTTTTATTTTATTATTTATACACTTAATTAATATATTTATCACTTATTTAGATATACATAAATATATTTTAATGTATTTTTCTGATGTTATTTGTATACTTAAATAAATATAGGTATTAATTATACATGTGTATGTATAATATATTCATCTATGTATTTGTGCATCTTTATTTATTTTATTGTATTTTTGACGGTTTTATTTCATTTGAAATATGTACGTATACTATAAAGAATATCTACAAAAGCTAAAAATAACAAATAGTGAAAATTTTAAAGAATAAATAAAATGAATATTTCAATCAGGTAAATTGTACAATAAGGGACCAAAACCAAACTTTTGCATCTTAATTTAAAATTAAATAAAAACACCTTCATTAAATAGTTTATTAAAAGTCATATACAATTAAAGATGATTTTGATGCATTTTGAGTTCATATGAGCTTGGGAAGTTCGGATTTTAGCTTTTTATTCTGAGTGTAGAATGCACAATTTGTATTATTTCTATGTAAAGTAAATTTTATATTTTTTATATATTTTTATCTACAACTTTCTTGTACAAAGTTTATTGATTTGATGTATAATAATAAAGGATAAAATGGGTCCCAAAAATAGGTTATTGGGCATTTATGAATTAGAGTTTCTTTTATTTATTGGCCTTTATCCCCCCTACTTTATTTCTTGTCGACCCAGTCATCATACGCTTGGGTAGGGGTGTCTATCGAGTTTAACAAGCCGAGTTGGCCTCAACTCAGACTCGAACTCGATAAGAAACCTAAGGTTCGAACTCAGGCTCGATAAGGGTCGAACCCTGAATCACCAACTCGAACTCGAACTCGTCGAGTTCGAGCTGACTCACGAGCCTCTTATCGAGCCACGAGTTTCTAAGCTGGCTCACAAGCAAAATGTTAACCTCTATTTTATATCAAACTCAATGTGGAAGTTTCAGTATATATGTTTTCAACTTTTTATTAAGAGGGGAAACGAGTTATCGAGTTGAGTTCCCGAATTGAACAACACCCAACTCGGACTCGACTCGATAAGCTAACGAGCCATAAAACCCAACTCGGGCTCGGGATCGTTAAGGTTTCAAGTCTGGCTCGTGAGCCCTTAACGAGCTGAGCCCGAGTTGAGCTCATCGAGCTCAAGCTTTCCTGATAGCCCTATGCTTGGGTCTCGGGGTTTAGGGCCATAAAATACATTTGATATTTTATTTTTTCCTTTCTTTTTCTTTTTTCTTCTATTTTAGCTTTAAACACAATATTTTATACAATATTTATATAATAAATAATGAAAGCTAATTTATGCAAAATAATGATATATGCATGCATTTAGCCATGTTTAAGGGCCAAAATGAAATAATAAAGGTGATGAAATGGAGATTCATCAGTGACAACGAACTCATCTCGCTAGCGAAGACCACCTCCAAGGGGGAGATCAAAGGTTGCCTCTAGGGACCTTATTGCCATGCTTCATCCCGAATTCATCCAAACTTCACCATAATGCCAGTATCAAGATGATCACCGGAAGGTATCCTCTTTCTCCTCCATTGATAAACGATTCTCATGTATCCTACTTAACTCTACCCCCTCCTCCTTCTCCTTCTTTTTCGTATTCTTCTATTTTCTTCTCTTTTCCTAGTGAGCTCCTTCCACTTCCTCTCTGAAAAGTCTTTTCCGGGTTATTATAGTGTTTGTATCATTACTGGATAATTGCTCGTAATGTCACCCTTGTTTGAACCCAACATGTGTAGTTGAGCAACGACCACAACAGTAGTGTTTTTGGGGAGATCAGACTTTCTATCGTCGCACTTGCACCTGCAGAGTGCGTAATATGTAGAGTAACTTATATGTTTCTGTCTTATTTTTTAGTCTATTTGAGAGACAATATAATGAGATATTTGGAGAGCTTCTGCTACACATCTTATACTTATATGGTGTATCTCATTTTGTGAGAATGGATGAATGAATGAATGTTGCAGTTACATTTCATTTTATATTATTCTCCAACTGTTATATATATATATTTCAAATGTTAGTCTAATGTGCATTAATCGGTTTACTGAGTATAAGAGATCATGGGTATTTTTGGACCATAGGTCTGAATCTTCTATCCCATCAGTTTCGGTAGCTGAAGGGGCGGGGCATTATAGATGGTATCAGAGTCTGGTACTCCATTCCTTATTTTATATGTTATATTATCAATGGAATTTGAAATATAGTAATAGTGAAAAAGTCTTTTGAGGAATTAATTCAAGGAAAATAACACAAGTCAGGTTTAAAATGACCATCATCTCTCTAAGTATGAAAAGCAATTTCTAATATAATGATTCTCGTACGAAATCATGCCGCCTTGTGTTGACCCTGATGTTGCACAACAACTGGCTTTACTAGTCCATGCTATGTAGATACAGAAGCATCAGGATGTATTGGAGCAGAGGCTCCATTAGCAGGACGATTCTTGTTATCATCCCTCTCACAAGGAATATGACAATGTTCATCCTTTGGTGTCTCTAGACCTGAAAGGATTAGAGGATCTAGAAGCATTGCAAAAATATCAGATGACCTATGCGATATATCAGAGCTCTAAGGTGGCCCAATTATTCAGCACAAGCACACCTAATGAGACTGAGTTGTGGATGTCACATATCCAAAGTATTGAGGATAATCCATGTGCCTGAATAGTCGTGGCTTACATTTCTTGAGTTTTCACTAGCAGGCTATGTTGAATGCCAGTGGTAAACCACCAAGGAACATTTAGAGAATCCCATCAGATGGGACACATTTCTTAGCGAGTTTCTCATCCAATTCCACCCTGATCATTGGGTAGAAGATCAACAGAGGTTTTTTTTAAGATGAAACATGGGTCGATGACGACCTAAGAATATCTTATCCGCTATACTGAGTTATTCCGTCACTCACCAGTAACTACTGCTTTTCTTGAGGAGAACCTACATAAGTTTATCAGTGGCTTGCGTGATGATGTGCAACACCATTTGTCTATATTGGATTTTAACTCCATTATTGAGGTAGTTGTTAAGGCTACCCAGATGGAGGCAACTCAAAGTCGGCTTCAAGGAGGATAGTCACAGTTCCCGCTGCAACAATCAGGGAGATTCATTCGGAGAGACTTCTTCATCTCGTGTAGAGAGTGTCGATTCCATCCAGTGGAAACAACTCCTACATTTAGTAGATTTTCCTCCATACCTACATTGGTATAGGGCATGGCGAGTCATGATGCTACTTCTTTCCACTCTCCTACACACCCACAGAGCCATAATTCAGGAGGTGCTATCCTTGTATCTAGTGTCTCCTTTTCTCAATCAGGAGATCGTCGGTGTTTCCACTGCCATCAACCAGGTCATTTCAAGGTCAAGTGTTTGTTACTTTCCAGCATCTCAGGCAATCCTCAACCAGGTGTTCGACTGACTTTCTCATATGGACACTCACATGGATCATCTTATTGTCATGGAGGTCGAAGTTTTCAGTGTCCTCCACTACGACGACCTTCAACGTTGTAGGTTCTAGCACCCTATTACAACATCAGGGACAATTAAATACAATCACACATGAACAAGCCTACGCCTTAGGAGCCATAGTACGAGGTATGATTTCAGTGCATGGTATTTCCTTACATGCCTTATTTGATTCGGGAGCCACACACTCTTTTCTAGCACAATGGTTAGTATTCAAACTAGGAAAAGCACCAATGTGTGTTTCATCTCATTACTACATCAAGGGCCCTGGGGACAAACTATTCATAGTATGACATGTAGTTGAGAATGTAGCAGTGTAGATTGGAGGGCATATGATGCCTACATATCTTTTACTTATTCAGTTGGAAGACTTTGATGTTATCTTGGGTATGGATTGACTCGAGGAGTATCATGTGTGCCTTGACTGCTTCGAAGATGGTAGTTTTCCATCTCCCAAGCGTACATGTATTTCAGTTTGATGGGCGTACCACATATAGTGAGGTCTTGTACAAATCTGCGTTGAAGGCCTAACCGTTTCTCAATCATGGTTGCATAGATTTTCTCGCATATGTTGTGGAGTCACATGCCCATGATCATATGATTGAAGATGCCGGAATTGTGCAGGATTTTCCTGATGCATTTCTAGAGGAGTTACCTGGACTATCACCAGAGAGGGAGATCGAGTTCAAGATCACTTTCATACCCGATACATAACCGATCGCCATCCCTCCATATCGAATGGCACCAACCAAGCTCAGGGATCTCAAGGTACAATTGCAGGGAGCTATTGGAAAAAGGGGTTTTTTCATCTTAGTACATCACCTCGAGAAGCACCGGTCCTCTTTGTAAAGAAGAAGAATCGATCTATGCGACCATGCATCGGTTACATACGATTGAACAAGAGGACAATAAAGAACCGTTATCTACACCCACTAATAGATGATCTTTTCGATCAGTTGCACGGCGCAGCGGTATTCTCAAAGATTCACCCACGATCGGGTTATCATCAATTGAGTATTAAAGATACATATGTGCTTAAGTCTTCTTTTCGCACCAGGTTCGACCACTATGAGTTGTGGTCATGCTTTTTGGACTCGCGAACACCCTGTCGCATTCATGGTCATGATGAACTTAATTTTCCGTCCGTATTCAGATCATTTTATGGTGGTGTTCATTGATGATATCTTGATCTACTCATATGATGAGCATGAGCAACATCTTCACACTATTCTTGAAACACTTAGAGAACACAAGTTGTATGTAAAATACAACAAATGTGAGTTTTGGATTACTAAAGTAGCTTTCCTCGATCATGTAATTTTTGGAGCAGGCGTGACAGTTGATCCAACCAAGATAGAGACAATTATGTCTTGGGAGCAGCCCAAGACAGTTACTGAGATACACAACTTCTTAGGCATCGCCGATTACTATGGATGTTTTGTTCGAGGCTTCTCCCAACTAGCTCTACCACTTACCCAATTGATACAGAAGCAAGCCGAGCTTTCGCACGCTAAAGGAGAGACTGACTAATGCTCCAAGTCTCACCCTTCCTTTAGGCATCTTTGATTTCATGATGTATACTGATGCATTAAAGAAGGGTTTAGGCGCAGTGTTGATGCAACATGGCCATGTTGTGGCATACACATCATAGCAACTAAAGAATCATGAATGGAACTACCATACTCATGACTTGCAATTGGCAGTTGTAGTCTTCCCATTGAAGATATAGCGTCATTATTTATATGGGGATACATTTGAGATTTTCACAGATCACAATAGTCTCAAATATATTTTTGACCAGCGCGAGTTGAATATGAGATAAAGATGGATGATGGAGCCTCTAAAGGATTATGACTATATGATCTCTTACCATTCAGGTAAAGGGAATGTTGTGAAAGATGTTGTGAGAAGGAGAGCATGTACAATGGGCATGCCTGCATGGCTACAGACTTGGGATGTGCTCACAACACTCAGTGAGTGGTATCCATTTGAGAACACTTTAAATACTATGACTGTAGATGCCAAGTACAGGGAATTATATGACATGATTGCATATGGTCAGCAGACATATCAGATTTTACAAAACTTGTTCCATTGATATCTGAAGGAGGAGTTTGCTGGATTTAGAATTCATGAGTCCATCATGTGGAAGGGAGATCGTGTATGTGCCCCTGATGATGATGAGTTGAGGAGAGACATCTTAGAAGAGGCTCATAGTTCTAATTATCTATCCATCAGGAAGTACCAAGATGTATAGAGACCTCCATCAGCACTTCTGGTGGGAGGTCATGAAGAGAGATGTTGTAGCACATGTTAGTCGTTGCCTCACTTGTCAATTGGTAAAGGCAAAGCACAATCGTCCTCCCGTCTTTTTACAAACACTTCCTATCCCGATATGGAAATGGGAAAGTATCTCAATGGATTTTGTGAAATCCTTACCTTATACAGTTAGTGGGTATAATGCTATCTAGGTTATTGTGGATCGGTTTACCAAGTATGCACATTTCATTCCGGCGAACATGACTTGCACTTTGGTAGATCTGGCCAAGTTATATATCCAGCATATTATTCATCTGCATGGGATTCCCAAAGAAGTTATATATGATAGAGACTCTCATTTTACATCACATTATTGGGGAGAGTTCATGAATGCCTTAAAAACCGAACTATGTCTTAGTTTAGCCTATCATCTGTAGATGGATGGACAGTCAAAGAGGAAAATTCAAACTCTCGAGGACCTACTTAGAGCATGTGTCGTTGATTGGCAAGGATCTTGGAAGGATCACCTTTCCTTGGTGGAGTTTACTTATAACAACATATGTCATTTTAGTATTGGTATGGCATCTTTTGAGGCACTATATGGGCGAAGATGCACCACTCCCTTGTGATGGCAGGAAGTGGGTGACAAAGGCATTTATTCCACTCAGATAATTGAGGATACTACAACATCCATAGAAACAAGTAAAAAGAAATGGTTGACTACGCAGAGCCTCTAGAAGAGTTGCGCTGATCAGAGGCGTCGAGATCTTGAGTTTGAGGTCGGAGATTTTGTATTCTTGAAAGTATCTCCAATGAAGGATATTCAAGGATTTAGTGTCAAGGGCATGGTAGCACCGCGGTTCGTTAACCCTTTCGATATTTTGGCCTTTATTGGGAAGGTGGCATACCGAGTAGCCTTTCCCCGCACTTGGCAAGTGTACAAGATGTGTTCTACGTGTCCAACCTGTGAAAGCATATATGAAATCTTTGGCACACGATTAGCTATGAGGACTTGTCAATAGAGTTGAACTTATCCTTTCTTGAGGCACATGTACAGATCTTAAAACGAGCAGTCAAGAAGGTGCAACAGAAAGACATCCTTTTATAAAAATATTGTGGCAAAGTCAGAAAGTTGAGGAGGCCACATGGGAGACCGAGGCAGATATGCGATAGAAATACCCTTATCTTTTTGAAGGTATAATCCGAAACTCTAGTTCAATTCTCTTTAAGATTTTTATGGATTTCATCCTCTTTAAGAATTTTATGCCTCGATTCATGTCCTATTCAAAACGTACACATAAGATCCTACGTTTCGAGGATGAGACTTCCTTTCAAATTTTTATGATGTGAAATCACATATTTTCATCTAAATTCTAGAGTATTTTATATCCCAAAAATTTAAGTGACTATCATTTCGTAGAGCTCATCGAGACCTTTCCATCTGAGCTTTCTAGCCTAAAATATATTGATATTTGAGTTAAATGATCGAGACTCATTTATGGACTCAAATCAGGTCTGAATTTGGATCTAAATTGGCCTCTTCTTCTATATATAGGATATGATATGTTGTCCTCTCAAAAACCTAGCCACCACTATCTTTCCCTCATTGGAGCACCACCATCTTTGCAGAATTAGTCGCCGGAGGGCTGCTGTCGTCATCGTCAGAGGTGCTTCAATCAAAGATCTGTCACCGCCATTGTGTAGGGGGAGCTCGAGATTACCTTCTTCGACGTATTCATGCTGCAACCGAGTGACGAAAATACCGTTTCCGAACGAACGAAGATCCCAAGAGAACATCCTCAGAGATAATAAAGTATATGCTGTTGGGTTCTACATGTTTTTGTTCCCTTATTGTGAGCATCCTTAAAGCCTCATATGTTATTGTAATACGAGTTTTCGATGATTAGTGATGTGGTATCACACCGGGCATATTTCATCAATACTATTATGTCGTTATAATAGAAACATGGATATAACAACAAGAATGATAGATGTTTCTTCTACTCATTGAACACTATGGGCATATTATAAATACTAATCATTGCCCATTGGCCATTCACAAAATGGATAATGGCATAGAACGTAAGTTTGCTTAATCACATTCATACTATATTCCAGAATCTTACAGGAATGTTGTCTATAGGAATCGATGAAATTTGAATTTCGTTTTTAATTCTTCCATTACATCTGGTAGTAAATGGAGTACGCATGCAAGGGGATTTTTGGCATGATGGATTAATTGCAAAAATGCAATGTTGATTATGTTCTGTTGATTGGTTAGTATTCTTGTTAGCATCCCATGTTACATATGCTAAATAGGGTATTATCCTTGAATAATTTAGATCGTTTCATTCAATAGGTTTACTATAAATCACGACACATGGAACACATTTAATATAATTTGACATGTAGTCTTTACATGGCATTTGAGGCTATCTCATATCATGTATTGTTTAAAACACAAGTAAAGGGTTTTGAGGCTATTTCTATGTCTTTGTTGAATTCTTTTTAGGATATGTTCTTAGATATCTAAATTATATTTATATCAATAACATCGATATTTTTTTACTTCATTATCTACAAAGTTAATGGATGAAATACATCGGTAACGTCCAGATTTATGACAAAAAAACACGTGGATTGTTCTATGTATAGATTTGATAATCTTTTGTTATAAATACTGAGATGATGTGTTTGACTCCAAACCATATAAAAGAATAAGATGAATTTAGTGAGGGTACTAATGGAGGTAAGCTATACTTGAGTTATGGTTAATCCAATATAATGGTGGCCCAAGCTAGTTCGGATTTTCAATAAGTTGATAGCGTTGTTGTCAATGATAAGTTTAACAAGCCCATGGATGAGAATCATGGTATGTGGTTGGATGGAGTTAGACGCCTCAAGGGATTGTGTATATGCACCCTTGGTCCCCGGGCTTAGAT
Organism: Ottelia alismoides; assembly: GCA_037367405.1. Lineage (NCBI taxonomy): Eukaryota > Viridiplantae > Streptophyta > Magnoliopsida > Alismatales > Hydrocharitaceae > Ottelia > Ottelia alismoides. Next base: position 275,232 of record JAZKJV010008617.1, on the reverse strand, counting down.
GCCATGAAGTTCACGACCCCTCATTCCAACGGATGAGTTGGGTGATGCTTTGCATCTAGAAGTCCGTTACATCCGGAGTCGCTCGAAAGAGTAGGCATGTGGCGCAGTTGCCATTCTTGGTTTCACAATTATACACGATATTAAGACTCGAGAATTAAATGTGGTCGCATCGAATTCTACTTCGAGTATTATTATTGTGAGAGGTGTTACGGGATGTGGTTTGAAGTTGGATATTTGATTTTTAATCATTTTCTGTTCTAGATGAACACAAGGTTCAAGCAGAGGCATGCTAGTCACGCACTTGCACGTACTAAATTAATACAAGAAATGATTCATGATCGAATATTAGTAGTTACATTGTATACCATCGTGGACTCTAACCAATATGTGAAATTCTCAAGATCAATGTAATATTACAAATGATTATTAAATTAATAAATGAAATCAATGAAGCATTTAATTATGTAAGTTAGAATAACATGGGGTATTTTCGTTTCTATAATATATGCATATGCCATCATATAGGTGTACACATGCATTAGTTATTATAGTGTTTGTCTCATTACTGTGCATTTGCTCATAATGTTACCCTCGTGTGAACCCAACATGTGTAGTTGAGCAACAATCGCAGCAGTAGCGGCTTTTGAGGAAATCAAATTTATCGTCACGCTTGCACGAGCAGGATGCGTAATACGTAGAGCACTTTATTTGCTTCTGCTTTATTTTCTGTTCTATTTGAGAGATAATGTAATGAGATATCTGGAGAACTTCTGCGACACATTTTATACTTATGTGGTGTATCTCATTTTGTGGACATGGATTTGATGAGTATTATGAATGAATGAATATTGCAGTTACATTTCATTTTATATCATTCTCCTGATGTTATATATATATTCCAAATGTTAATCTAATTTGAATTAGTCGGTTAGCTGAGTATCAGAGATAAAGTGTGTTTTTGGACAGTAAGCCCGACGCTACTGTCCCATCGATTTCAATAATTGGAGAAGTAGGACGTCACAGTTCATATTGTATCTTTTTCATCTAATATTATAAGCATGTGTATGTGAGGAAGACCACAATTCTGAAATTATACTACATATAATTCTATTATAAAGTTTGAATTAACTAGTTATATACATGATGGCGCAAGGGTGCTCTGAATTGAAGACCCTTGTATACCAGGATGATTTTCTAGGAATTCACAGCAATTGAACTCGAGCATATAGATAACGAGTTTGGTGGTGGAGGAAGCTGTAGGTCATGCCGAGGCGGAGGTGGGAGCAGAGGTCGAGCGGAGTGAGAATGGAGTGAAGGAGATGAGAGGGACATCGACACATCATGGAAGAGAACCGGAGGGCATGATTTGAGAATAAGTTTGAGCATTATGGGCATCTTTGACTTTTTTTAACATAAACCGGCAACTATAATAGGTATCCTAAATGGAATATAACACAAGGTTATGTCATGTAAGAGTTAAGCATTGTTCGGGGTTTCTCATGTAACTCGTGATTATGGAGGGTTCCTGGGGTAATTATGAAATTACAAAGAGGTTTTGGGTGTAAATATCACAAACTAAAGTCAACATAAGTTTTACATGAAGTTAAGGTAACAAAATTTGGCTTTTCGAAGAAGGGAATGATTTAAGCTTTGCAAGGGCATTGTAGCAAAACCTTGAAATAATTCACACTCCCTTTAGAATAAGCGTCAGGAAGGATTTTAAATCTAAACACAGTACAGAAAAAAACTACTAATTTTTTTTTACTAAACAAAAAGCATAGCTCCCTTCCACGAACGAAGAACGTGCATGGTTTTGACAAAAATCTGTTTACATAGGATAGCCTCTGGTGGATCGTTTGTTTCTGTTGTGCATCGCAGATAATGGCCTCCCCACCTTCTGTGATGTCCCTCTTGATGGCGTTCTTGATGGTAACAACAGCAGGTGCGTATCAAAATGTGAGCTTAGGCTCCTCCCTCAGCACACGAGCACCAGCCACCACTTGGCTATGCCCCTCGGGCGACTTCGCCTTCGGCTTCCTCCCCTTCCAAGGCCATTTCCTTGCTGGAATTTGGTTTGACAAGACACCTAACAAAACTGTAGTTTGGTCAGTCAAAACAGACTACCCACTGCAAGAAGGATCCACTCTGGAGCTGAAGGCTGATGGCCGACTGCTGCTGAGCGATCACAATGGGAATCAGGTGTGGACCGCCAACGGGGACGCGGCGAGTGTCAGCCACGCCGCGATGCTGAATTCTGGTAACTTTGTCCTGGTTAATGGCGCGTCCGGTGATTATATATGGCAAAGCTTCGCTAATCCAACAGACACTATACTGCCCTCTCAACAACTGCTGCTTGGCCATAATCTGATCTCCCATCCCATGGACACCGATTTCTCCGACGGCCGGTTCAAGCTTGCAGTTCAGACGGATGGAGATCTCGTGTTGTACCTCACCAGTGGGGCAAATGGCTTCGCGTATGCCCCGTACTGGAGTACAGACACCGCTGGGAACGGAGCAAGACTCTTGTTTGATAACTCCGGCAACATTTTCATGTCTAAAAAGGGTGGTGGATTCAGTAATGTTACATCGTGCTCAGCAGACAGAACGGCAATCTATCAAAGGGCGACCTTAGACCCGGACGGGATTTTCAGGCACTACTATATGGAGAGCGGGATGGTCGCGAAAACAAGATGGCAAGGGTGGTCGCTGGCGAGTCAAGTCCCACGTGATATATGTACCGCTTTATCGAGTCCCGCGGGAAGGGGAGCCTGTGGATTTAATGCCTACTGCACTTCAGATGATGAAGGAAGTCCCAAATGTCAATGCCCCCAGAGGTATTCCTTCTTGGATCCTACAAGGAAATATGAGGGGTGCAAGCCAGACTTCCCATTGCCTGTTTGCGGTGAGAATGGATCAATAACAAACGGGGTTGAATATGAGCTCATCCAGATGATAGACGCGGATTTCCCATATGGTGATTATGAGACATACAAGAACATGGACGAGCAAATGTGTAGAAAGGACTGCCTAGACGACTGCTTCTGTGCCGCTGCCATTACGAGGGGAACGGTATGTTGGAAGAAGAAGCTCCCTTTGAGCAACGGAAAGATTGATAGCTATGTAGGAGGAAAGGCACTGCTGAAAATATCTAGAGAGAACACAACAACGGTAAACATGAGCAACCCTCATGTTCCCTGTGCAGAAGTCGCAGAAAGAACAAACTCTTGCTACCTCTCTGCTTCTCGGTGGATCTGCTTTTCTGAATATCATGGTGATTGCTTTGTGCCCTTTCATCATTTGGTATTACTGCAGAAGAGTTAGGCCGCTTAAGCAACAACGTCAATCCGATTGGAGCATGTTGGGTTCGAGCTTGCGATATTTTTCATACAAAGAGCTCGTAGAAGCAACTGAAGGATTCAAACATGAATTGGGAAATGGGGGCATCTGGAGTTGTCTACAAAGGGAAATTTCCAGCAGTCGGCTCATGTATTGAGATTGCCGTCAAGAAGCTGAAAGACCTGGATGATGGAGCAGAGAAAGGTTTCCTAAACGAGGTAAGAGCAATCGGGCAGTCACGCCACAAAAACCTCGTCAAATTGCTCGGATTTTGCAACGAGGGTACACACAAAATCTTGGTTTACGAGTTCATGAGTAATGGATCCTTGGCAAGCTTCCTGTTCGACGGCCCGAGGCTGGAGTGGAACCGACGTGTAAATATTGCTTATGGGATCGCCAAAGGCCTCCTGTTCTTGCACGAAGAGTGCGAGTACCAAATCATTCACTGCGACATAAAACCTGAGAACATACTCCTCAATGAACTCTTAGCTCCAAAGATTTGCGACTTTGGTGTGGTTAAGCTTCTAAAGATGGACCAAGTAAAAACTTGGACAAACTTTAGAGGAACGAGAGGCTATCTTGCACCAGAGTGGACGAAAGATGTGCCCGTGACAACCAAGGTGGATGTCTACAGCTTCAGAGTTGTGTTGCTAGAAATAATATGTTGCAAAAAGAATGTTGTGCCTCAGTTGGCAGATTATGCGGTGCCAATGCTTAAAAACAGTGCTTACGAGAGCTATCAGGCTGGAACAATCGCTACGCTTGTTTGCCAAGACGAAGAGGCAATTGCAACAGATCCAATCTGTACAAGGTTTATGATGGTGGCATTGTGGTGCGTTCAGGAGGATCCGGCACTGAGGCCCAGCATGAAGGAGGTAAACCTGATGCTGGAAGGATTGGTTCCTATACCAACACCGATACCAGATCCATCTTATGTGCAAGTTGTTCCACCAAACAGGATCTTTCCTCTCCATTAACTACATCTCAAGGGAAACAAACGCTACCCGCATAATTTGTAATCGTGGGTGAGATCCTATGTTTACTGCAGGCTTCGGATGCACTTAACGAAGCAGATGAGTGGCATGGTGTGGTATTTATTACTTTTTTCCTTTGTTCGATCTACAATGCATGGTTCAGTTGTGTGGAGATGTCACAATAATTTTCTTATTATCTTTACTTGCAACTGTAATGTTCTTCGAATTGTTGTGCTTGCGTCTTTGTTTATTTCATGATTTTCCTTGGAATAAAACCCACAGATGGTCCTCATGAGCAAGACGGGTTGATATGAGACAGTTCATTTTTTTCATCTTAATATGCTCTGTTTGATCGTATTAAAAGAAAGTGTGGCACATATATACTATGGATGGTGCATATCTTGCAATATGTTGTATTAGTTGGCTCTTTCATTTAAATAGCACAAGAGCACCTGAGCTACTCCTATAAACAAGGCATGAGCATCGGGGGTGTTACAACGAGCAACACTTGTACACAGCTTTCTGTCTTGGCAACTGTCTGGTAAAGGAAGCTTCTTATGAGCTGCGATAGAAGCTTTCCATGTTGTTGCTATGTTGAGCCTAATAGGGGGCCATGGCTCCTCCTTAATTATTACATTTCACTTATATAATGATGTTAATTTTTGATATGGCCCCTCCTTAAAGTATAAATATATAGGGGTAAATCTCAAAAGCTAACATTGAATGCTTAATGCCTTAGTGGTAAATTGTTGCATCCTCTAAGCAATGACCTAGGGTTCAAATCCCAATGTTTTATTTTTTTGCTAAAAAAATAGCTCTACTCACTTTACCTCTCTCCATCCTTTTGTTAAAAAAAAATAGTCCCATCCTTTCATTGTTAAAACAATTATTTTTACTCCCTTTTAATACATTAATATTATAAAAATAATTTTATATAGAATGAGATTGAGCTCATTTATCTCTCTCATTATTTCTTATTCTCTCGGTAAATGAAATAAATTTTCTTGTTCCTTTTAAATATGATTTTTTTAACTAAAATTATTAAAAAAATCACCATTGAAAAAATAGTCTATAGCTTATTGAAAAATTCAAATAACATTAAGATGGTAAGTTCACCACATTTTAAAAATCACATTTGAAATTGTTAACTCTACTTAAAAAATATCATTTTAAAATGTTTTTTTCATTTTACATATACAAGATAGATGTATACTTGGTTCCGCCTTCGATAAAATTCCTTGATAAAATTCCTGGTTCTGCCTCTGACTGCGTTAGATCAATATGCAAATCCAGTTCTAGGCACTTCATCAAAATCTCCTCCTTTGATCGATATTGTTCTTCATCTGCAAGAGAATTCTGATATGATCCTCTATAAGGAAGCTCTAGAGAAGGTTAGATTGTTGATCTTGTCTTCTCTTGGATCATAGAGCTTAGAATAGTACGAATTTTCTCTTCCCATGTATCTGATCATCTGGTGTGTATTCTTTCATTTTAATCCGCACGAGTACTATGGCTTCTTCGTCATCGACGCCAACATTATAATGTTTCTTATAAGTTGTTTCACCAACTATGCTCTTTGGAGAGCTCAATTTAGACCTTTGTTTTACACTTACTAGGAAAATTACCTGCGCTTCGCTGCAGATAATTTTTTGTATATATCTTTGGAAAATATTATAGTCTATAAGGAATTTAAATTAAACACGTATAATGTAAAATAAGCATTAGCATCTGTCATCAACTTTTTTACTTCTTCAAGAGAAAAGTGTGTATTGATAAATTTACACAAATGATGTGATTTTTTATCATATGATTTGTATATAAAGAAAGAACAATGAGAAAATAACATTCACGAAATGTTGATACATTTGAACTCATAAATCTAGCATATAACCACGTGTAAGGTTATTTATAATGTAGCAAAATATGCATTCACATTATTAATGTCTAAATATGTATTTTCATTGGTATAGTATTTGTAAATATGCTAACTTCTTGCCCCGACTTTTCTTTGTAATTGGCCAATTGATATTTTTAGTTCTTTAATCCATAATGCTTGGAAAAAAAATCAACTATATACATTTTTTCATCCTAGCCTATTAATAATCAAAATTTGCTGATTCAAGTGACTCAAACCGAGTAGAAATGCACATGAGATTGAGATTTCGTAAATATGGAAATTAACTTTATAATCCAAGAGATTAACCAATAAGAGAATGCTGCATAAATAACGTGGTTGATTTAATCAACCTCTTACATCTTTTTTCATGATCATGAATAGATAATTCGATTCACGGGGGATTGTTGACCCCCGGTCAACTCTCCCCCCAGGACCACTGGACCCGCAGATCTTCACGTCGACCCGACTTCTCCGAATTTTCACGCCTCGATCCGATTGACATTCACTCTAACCCCGGGCCCCGATTAATCACGATTCATCCATGATCCACGCCCGAGGTTCATTCTAGGGGTCCCTGCTCCGCTTTGCTTGCCCGACTTCATTCTTGCCGAACCCCTACCAGTATAAAGATTCATCTTCCTCTGCCATTTCACGCACCTTCGGCCACCGTTTCATAGTCCCATGACCTCCGTCTCTAGCCTTGAGTGACAACAAGCCCTAGGAGGCATTGCAGCAAGGATTGAAGTGCCCTAGCCCCAGGTCCGGTGGTTCTCGTCATCGTGCTCCGCCCATCGGAGCTCGAGCCTCTGGAGACGTCGCTCCATTGAGGCAAGGACCCCAGGAGGTCACCCACCTCCAGCACAGACGTCCGCGATCATCAGGTAGCCTCGATATGTTTTAGATTAGCCTCCATTTCCATTTTTGTGATTTTGCACCGTCGGCCTTTGCCGGTCGTTTCGCTCCGCTCCGATCAACCATCTATCCATCCGACCCTCATATCATCTTCATGAGACTTCGTCCCATCTTCTACGCTCCTCCGATCATCTTGGTTCGCCTCGGAACCAAGAAGTAGGTCTCCTCCGTCATCGCCTCACCGAGACCCCTGCTCCGCCTCACCAGACCACCTACTTCGCCCATAACCGGGTCGAGGCACTTTGCCCTCGACCCAGTGTTCTTTCTGTGCAGGTCTCATCGAAGAGGGACAACATCTGGGGGTCCAACCGTTTAGGCACAGCTTCCCCTGCTCCCCTCCGTCGCAAGAGCTCCTCTGACGTCTCTGGCCCCATCTGAGCATACCACCAGCTGCGGACGAGCTCCCTCGTCGATTCACCCACCTCCACAGTACCTGAGGAGGTCCCTTGCGCACGCGTTTGGCCGGCGAAACTCGCTGGTGACTAGTTCTTCGAGGATTCTCCGGAGCCATCAGATCGAGCCCCTCGCTCCAGGTCCATCACAGCCCTTCATCTTTGGAGAAGACTCAACCATTTGATCACTTGATGGGGCTCATCTCGAGCGTCCATCGCGAAGGAGTACCCACGCACCAGAGCCCTCCGATCTTCCATGTGGCACTCCTTCAGTTGTGGATCGTAATAAAGGGGTAATTTGTACTTAGGCCCTCTTTTGTTTTTATATTTTAGTTTAGTCCTGTAAATATTAGTTTCAGTTGTTTTTATTTTGGAACATTTGCATCTTGGATCCTGTGTTGATTTTATTTGCAAATTAGTCCCTATTTATGTGAGACACGTACGTCGACACGTGATTTTGTGGAACTTTTGCAGTATTGATCCTATAGTTCTTGGCCATTACAGTTTATATTTTTATAAGTAGAATTTACATTTTAGTCCATGTGAATGTGAATCACGTGTGTACCGCGTGCTTATTTGGGCTATTTGCAATTTAGGCCCTGTGGTTTTTATAAGTGTTATCTATTTGGCCCTAGAACTATGTTTCTTTGCACTTAGGTCCCTATGTGCTGTAGCTTTTGTATTGATTGAATAAAATATCAAATTAATTCCAAATCAAGTGAAATTTGGACACGTGGCTCCTACCACTGTGTAAAAATTTCACTAAATTTTTGGGACATTTTTGTTGCTTTTTGTTATTTTTAAAAAAATCAAAAACCTTCATTTTTGTTATTGTTTAATTTATAAAATCGATTAAAAATATAAAAACTCATCTAAAATTACAAAAAAATAGGACTTATTTGTTTTAGTGTTTTCTTGCTTCTATCAATTTTTGTTGAATTTGGATTTATAAAACCCATAAAAATTATAAAACCCTAAAAACCTTATAAAAATTATTAAAAATTATATAAAAATAAAAAAATGTAATTTTGGTTTCTTAGTTTAGTTTTTATTTTTACTTTTCATAAAAATTATCTTCACATTTTTATAGGCTAATTATCTATTTTTAATTAGCCTTTCAAATCTGACTGCGCATTTCTTCACTGTTTTTGCCTTTTTTTGATTTTTATAAAATCAACTAAAAATCATAAAATTATAAAAAATCACCAAAAAAACTTAAAAATATATAAAACACAAAAATAATTTTATTTGAATTTTTTGAGTTATTTAGGAGTGTTTGATAATTTGTGGTTTGAGTGCTTTTTTATCCTCTTTTTACATTTTCTTTATAATTAAAAATACAAAAAAAATAAATATATAAAAATCCACCAAAAACACCTTTTTTATTTTATTTTCCTTTTGACTACTTCATAAGCCGATTCGGCCAATCCGTGCTCCTTGAGTTCGACCCTGGTCGCTATACCAGGTTAAATAAATAGCGAGGACCGCTCTTTGATTTTGTTGATTATTTCATTTTATTTGGTGGTCTTATCATCTTGATTGATCGAGCCTCCCTATTCGGGTCGCAATGACATCTAATATTTTTACCTTGGCCCGATAGTGAGAGCTTCTTTCTCGATCATCAGATATATGAGGTAAATTGTATTTGCAAATGTTTACTCTTGACAAATTTTTTTGTATATAGTAGTTTCTACTATATACGGAAAAAATATTTAGTAATATATATGAAAATTTTATAAGAAGATCAGAAGTGCTTTTCTTTATATATGTATTATGCAGACTATTACATGGGTAAAAGAGAAATTCTATTTAAAAATTTTAGTTATTAAAAATAGTTGATAAATAGGCCGTGTTTATAGTAAGATTACGTTGTCATTATTGTAGAATACTGTCAAAGTGAGGCTGAATAATAAATTTTAAAAATGAGCAATTCTACATCATCTTATCAATAATAGCAGATATTATTGTATTTATCATTTTCAAATGTATGTTTTAAAATTATAGGGTAGAACACAAACCGAGAAGGCATAATAGATTAAAGAAATCTACCATGTTATGGTATCTCAACAATAATATTAATCGTTGTTACATACTATATGTAACAAAATATATCATCATTGCTTCTGATAAATATTTATTTTAAATATTATAAAAGAGACAATAATTAAGGAAATAAAGAAATTGCAATTATTGTGTAAGGTAGAAAGTAAGATTCAATAGATGAAAACATCCCTAAGTGGAAACTTTATAAATTCGCTATATTATATTGTTGGCTTTTATTTAGAATATAAAATTGTTATCTACATATTCATGTAGATAAAGGCAATAAAGTAACAGGTAGTCATATGCAAGTAAATTAATTTATTTGAAGATGAACAATTAGAATGTAATGATATAAAGATAAGGAAATTCCAACTATTATTATTGTTAATAAGTTGGTATAGATATTGTTAGAGAAGAAAACATTTTTTTGAGACATCACATATTTGATTAAAATTTAGTATAACTGTAAGCCTAAAATTATCAAACAAACGTAATAGTTGCACTAACAGTTACACGAATATATTTTTCCATTTATGTTATGAGAGTGAACAGAAGAGTTGTTATATATGTATATATTTGCATTTATCTGAGAAGATTGTATAAAAGATAGATATAGTATGTTTGAATGGTTAAGAAATATATATACACATTATATATAGAAGAGGTATATTGTTAGTAATATGTGATCTCTGTTAGAAAAAGAAATATGCCAATGTAATAGGAAATAATAAATAACAATGAAAATATGTTTATAAACTCAAGAGGTTGGTAGAATTAAACAATAGCAGTACAAAGTAGATAGGAACAATCTAAAAATTGAAAAAGCGTAATTTGGAAATATTAAATAAATTTCTTGTAGATATGAAAATCCAAATTTCATTATCGTTTGATTATGCAGTAAATCAATAAGTTTGACAATGATTACTACCAGGGAAAAAGTAGGAAAGTTAGTTAAGAAATTAATTTATAAATTTAAAAAGCTAAATTTGTAGTAACTTATCTGGTGGATTATTTTCATATGATTTATGCATGTAATTAATGTTCAAAGTAAACCCCACTCATTAATGTGTAACAAAAAGTCTATATACATGTAAGTGTTATCAGTTTACGTCACAGATAAAGATACACATACACACACATACATCTCTGTGTGTTTGTGTAGGCTATGTACATGTGGGGAGAAGTCAACCCTGAACAGTATATATACATAGTATTTACATAACTGAAACATTGTTTGCAAAAAAAGAAAGTTTGTGTGGCTCAAAAAAAGAAGGATGTTTTTTGTTTATGGTGGAAGGTCTTTTTCAAACGAAGCTGTCTACCTGCAATAATAAACGAAATTTAAATCTAATTAACGTATATTTAAGTCAAGATACGTATATTCATTTGTCTATGCACACATCTATAAATGCGCATATAAGAAAGAACAACTATTTTTATAAATGAAATAAGCATGGAAATGAAGAAAATAAAAGAAATTTATATACTGATCTACGTGATTTTGTTTCATGCTTTTCATGGTCTTCATCACCTAAATTAGCTTCCCTTTTCCTTTTTAACTTTTTGTCAACAATCACTGAGGAGTTGAATTTGTTGAATGCATTTATATATAGAGGTTATAATTGTAAGTGTTGTAGCGGTAAAATATGTTTTAATAAAGTTTGCTTATTTAAAAATACTAATCTTTCTGGGGGACTATGTGACTTCAAAAATTCTTTTGCTGACGTGATAGATATTGTCTCTGAAGATATTCCTTCGCACAAGCTGCCACCTGATTAGTGTCAGTTGAAATGATTGTAAGTATTATGAAACAATGAAAACAGCATACAATGTCAAATTATATAAATTGTACACTTGGAGTATGTTGGGAGTATGATGATGATTCAGAAATTATTTTAACAACTTTAAATTGTATTTTCTTTCTAAAATCACGATATCCCAAAACTACTCTGAAATTGTAGGTTTGTTCAATCAATCCATTGAATATTGGAGGCAGTATCATTCTATCGTAATTTGGGTTTGATGTCCGAGTTGAACATGTAATTCCTACAAGGTCAGCAACCAAAGAACCAAATATAACAAAGGATGTATGGCCACTTCTATCTTGAACAGTTACGTTCAGTTTATACCTGCAAAACTTTCATTTGTTAGTAAAATTTACAATATAATTACATATAACTTCATTTATTATAGATATTGAGAATTTTACCACGGTATAGCAAAATCTTGAAGATAACAATAACGATCACACCAGAATTTGTTTTCAAATTTTTCAGACCAGCTTTGCATTCGCTACATGTGTTGTACCACCATCCATCAGAAACATCAATGTCAATTATTGTAGCTCTACAGCTAAATCTGATATTCTCCAATATTTGTAAATTTGAAATACATTTTTATGAGAAAATTATTGTAAATTTTTTTTGATAGTAGTTAATATTAAAAAATTATGACAACTAAAATTATTAAAAGATCAACTAACCCGGTGTATCTTGGGGTCAAGATTTTCAAGTTCATAAATTTCTTTCTTGTTATCTGATATCTCATCTGACAGACTCATGGTTGTAAACTTCATGCATTAGTGTAGTGATCTCAAGGGGATCAATCCTGAAAGAAACATAAGGAATTACTAAATTTATGATATTTACTCATTAAGAGATACAGAAAAATTCTATAAGGAATCAAGTTAAAGTAAATTTTAATGAAATTTACCTTTGTCGGAAATCAATAACCTTAGGAATTTGAAGATGTATGTAAAATCTTGTTGCTGAAGATGAACAAAGGCATGTTCTACATGAAAAAAATAAAGTGTAACTGAGACTAATTAGTAACTAAGTATTATGTCACACTTATTTATTAATAAAAACATGCCCATGAAAGTTCGAACAGTCATTCCAGCAAAGATTATTATTATTGGGTTTGATTTGCTTAGGACAATATTCTCTGGAAATGTTTCAGCTATCTTGCCCCACAATGTTACCAATAACTTCCTTTCACTATTCATGTTAAGTAATATTTTTAATAGAACATAAATGTTTTATATGTATGCAATTAGAAGATATTAAACAAAGAAATAAAGCAGTAATACAAACCTTGAGTCTTGTATTTCCAAAATTTTTTTTTAAGTCAGTTTTTCTTTTACATAAGTGTCACCAATTCGACTTACAGAGAGTACATGACCAATAACATCTGGAAGAAGTAAGGAATAGTAGAATTTGTTGTTGAAGACATAAAGATTATAAGACATTTTCAAAATGCATACCAGTTAGCTGTCTATCTTTGTATACTCTCGATGCAACTTCCTCAAAATCAGTAAAGAAGAACTTATGCTCTGAGATAGTGTCAATGTTTTGTTCGACGTGAGTGACGGTGGTTGCTCTTGTAAATCTTAACATTAACTCATTTGATACAACTCTAAAACTGGGTTTGTTTGGGCAGACAATAAAATTTGACATAATGTAAATGTGGCCTTCATGTAATCGTTGTTGAAAATAACCGATGTCTTGACATCTTATGGTTCCATGTATTGCTGTATCCTAAAAGGGGAAGAAAAATATTAAGGGAAAGTTAGAAATCTTACATTATTGATATAATTTATCAAATAAATAGAAGTAAAATATTATAGAAGTTAAACATACCGAATTTTTATGTATTTTTATATTTTTAATATATTTTTTCCGATCACAATTATACAAGTTTTAAATATATATATTTTTTTTAGTGTTAACAGATGTTGCTAACAGTAATACAGAATATAATGGTTAAGTAGTACAAAATTAGTTTGTAGTATTATAATGGGAAAAATGGGGTTGCTCCCTGGGAGTAGCCAACATGGCTACTCCCACCCCTATTTTTTCCATTTTTTTATTTCTTTGAAAAATAAAATTTTTTATATTCATCACTATATCCCTCTAACATTCTATTAAAATTTTGTCAGAAACAGAGACTCCTAGGCCCTCCATCTGGACATGATTTTTTTAATGGTCGCATTATTTTTTAAATCGACCATGTTTGGATGGAGGTCGTAGGAGTCTCTGTTTCTGACGAAATTTTAATAGAATGTTAGAGATATATAATGATGAATTTACAAATTTTTATTTTTCAAAAGAAATAAAAAAATTTGGAGAAAATGGGGGTGGGAGCAGCCCGTCGGCTCCTCCCAGGGAGCAGCCACATTTTACCCCTATTATAATTTGCTAGAAAAATAAGTACAAGGGAAACTTGACTTTAACAAAAATTGAGAGAAGAATTTACTTGTATCAAATATTCTTTATTACCTGTTCAAAAAAATATCATTGTCTATGAGTTATCGGAACAATAATAGTATTAAAAATGTATAAATTGTTAAAATATAATTTGTAGTTTTCTAATTTGTTGAAAAAACAGATATAAGGAAGAAGTGCCTCTAATAAAATGCGAGCTAGAGACATTTTTTTAGCAAATAGTCTTTATTAGTTAAGTCGAAGAATGTGACAACACATAAGCTTTAAGAATTTTTTATAATAAATTATATAATGAGAATACATGATAAGAATAAATTTTGTAATGTACACATTGTAGATAAAACAATCTAAATGGAGAAAATAACAATCCAATAATTACTATAAGTGTAAAGCATATATTAAATTTACTACTATTTCCTGCAAAAATTTTAAATATGTTTTGCATAGTATATAAAAGAAATCTACATTTACCAGAAATTTAGATATTATGAACCTTTCATTTGAAAAAAAAGATATTGATACATACCATTTCGTCGACAACTACAAAATCCATGCTTATGAGCTCATTGTCAAGTTTAGGATTCAAAGAATTCCAAATTCGTACCAAGCGAACTCTTATTCTAAACTGGTCTTTGGATAATGTCAACATTGAAAGATTCTGGTACTCCATCTTTGAAATTAACCTGAAAGTAAAAGGAATAAAATTCAGAAAAAGAAATATATATGTCATGCTCCTACCTAAATTAATGTAAAAAATTTTAAGTTATAGTACAATATTTATAAGTTATTTCGATATATTACTTAATACAATAAAACAATAATAATAGACATTCAAGTTAACGTAAATGATAATGTTCATAATAACAGGTCTTCAAAATTTATAAGAAATTATTTGTGAAGAAATTTATGTATGTTCTTACAAATGACCTGAATGCTTGTATGCCAAAGTAAAACAACATATACAATATGTTATTTTGTGCACATGTAGAAAAATGCAACAAACCTTTTATTCTTGATTGTTCTTTTAATTGAAGTTCAAATAATTCTAAGCACTTTATAAAAATAACTGAAGGTTACAAAGATGACAGTACTTTCTCATATTAAAAAAATGTAATTAGTATTAAGACACGACAATTGTATCAATGAATATTATCAAAAACTTCTCTGTACACAATATTATGGGTATATCCACGAAAATTGTAGTCATCATCAACAATAAAAATTTTTAATCCATTTCTAGATGTAACACGTGATATAGCAACATAAAGTTGACCATGACAAAATACAGGTACAGGAAGATATAATCCTCATTTTTTCAGAGTTTGACCTTGGCTTTTATTAATTATCATGGCATAACAAATTCTAACTGGAATTTTTTTTTCTTTGTAATATAAATGGCCATTTTGCTTCTTTTACTTCAAAAATAATTCAAGGAATATAAACTTTGCAACCTTTATTACTTCCAGTAATTATTGTACATTTTATAATCTTTGTGGTTAACTGGTTAATAATCAATCGTGTGCCATTGCATAAACCATTACTCTGATCAAGGTTTCTTAATAACATTATTAATGATCCAATCTTTAATTTTAAAATATGGTTGGGAACACCATTAAATTCTAAAGAATTCAGAAACTCAGGAGCATAAAGCACATCAGTATCAATCTGACTTTTCGAAGCTTTACTTAACGAATCAGAACTCGTGAAAGTTTTTTTCTTCAGTTGGTACTAATGATAACATGTATTCATTGATATCATCTACTGCGTGATTTGCTGGTGTTACAATACAACGTTCACTCAGATATTTCTCGTCATTAAATTTATCAATGAAATCTTCATATATAACCAATGAAAATGATTCTATATTTGCTTCATTTGAATTGTAGAGTAGGTCATTTGGAATTTTTACCCATGTCGGTTCTTCTTCATCATGAGTCTTCTTAATCATTGGGACTGTAGCACTTCCAATTTCTAAAATCCATTTTTCAAAATCTTTTTTCTAATGATTGAGATAAACCATCTGAAAATTGATTATCACATAAACGCATATTGGTTGATAGCTTAAATATTTTACATTGCTCCCATAATCTAGATCTATTAATTGAAGCATTAATGATGTCAACTCTTCTTCCATTACTAATAACTGGTAAAATTTGTTTGAAGTCACCACCTAACACAATTGTAATTCCTACAAAAAGACGTTCATTTCCATGTTTATGTCAGAAGGAATAATATCTCTCAATGTTCGATTTAATGCTTCAAAGCAATATTTGTGATTCATTGGAGCCTCGTCCCAAATAATTAAGCTTGTTTTTTCAAGTTGTTTAGCTAAATTTGTTCCTCTTTTTATTTGACATGTAGAATTTTCATCTATGTTTATTGGTATCTTAAATCGAGAATGTGCAGTTCTACCACCTAGTAAAAGTAGTGAAGCTATACCAGATGATGCTACTGCAAGAACTATTTTCCCATCACTTCTCAATTTCGCCATAATTGTATTCCACAGAAATGTTTTCTCGGTACCTCCATGTCCATAAATAAAATATAGGCCATCATTATTATTTGTAACAGATTTCATCACTGAATCATAGACTATACGTTGTTCTAAATTTAAACAAACTATATTGTGATAAAATTCATTCATAAGAGCAGTTGGGTTATAATTCATTTCTTCTACTATTAATCTATTATTATTCACATCAATAGGCAATCTTTCATTTATTTGAATATTGAAATTTGATAGACACATTGAGTTTTCATTTAGAATTTTTTCAATTTCATTTAGTGCAAATATCTTTTGGTTTTTTTACATATGTACATTTATCAAATTTGTTAAATGTATCTTTGTAAATATACTCATAATATTCTGATAGCAAACTCCAACAACTATTCCATAATTAAAGAGGATCACCAACCTTAGAATGTATCAACAAAGTTGCAAACAAATATCTCATGGCAATGGCAGTTGCCCATTGTGATGCATCTTCTATTGAAGCATACCATTCTTTATCATCTCCTAATAATCCTAAAGCATTACATGCATCTCGGTAACTTTCAAAAACAACACCATTGATCGTCTTGATTTCTTCAAAATTTCTTGGTCCTTTAACAATATTAACTAGCATTCGCATGTAATACAATTCTCCAGAGTTGGGATGAGTATAGCCAATTCTTCCTATGGATCTACCTTGTTTTCTTCATGTCCATATTCATGTTTTATTATTCCAAACCCAATACCGAGGGAATTCTGTGTAAATAAGTTGTCTTGCTTCTGGGTAGCTGATGAATCCTCATTCATCACTCTTTATTCTTTTATTTTAGCTAAAAACCTTTGCAAAACACCATGTATATTTTTGTAAATAGAATAAATTACCAAAATGCATGCATTGTGTAAATATTAATAATTAGCATGTTTTTGTGCAAAAATAAAAGAATAAAGAAATAAAGAAAAAGAAGGAGGAATAAATATCGAGTGACCCAAACCCAAGGGAGGGCCAAGCATCGGCCTGACCGCAAAAGAAACCTAGTAGAGAGAGATAGGGCCATTCACCATAAATATACTCCTTCCTGTATATATTTTGTTTTATTAAAAATAAAACAAAAATAAAAATGGGTTTTTATTAATTTGTATATATTTCTAAAAATAAAATAAAAAGTAGAAAAATTAAATAAAAAAACAAAAAGTAAATAATTTCTCTCTCCTCAGTGTGCATATACCATGTATATAAGAATAAAATACCTAATTATTTTACCTTTGTAAATAATCAAAAAAATCAAATAAAAATTATTTTATATTCCAAATTTTATGGTGTAGATAAATAAAATATAAAATAGGAATAATTGTACATAAATAAAATAATTAAAAATCAAAATAAAAAATACATAGGTATTTATTCTTGTATATAATAATATATAATGTATATACATAATTTATTTTTCAAAAAAATAAATAAATATCACTAAAAAGTACTTTGAAAATAAATAAACATTTTTTTTATTTAGAAAATAGTTTGAAATAAAGCCATTTACTATTTTTAATTTAATTTATAAATAATTAATAATTGGTACACTCTAATTGGTCCACGGGGGATGTTGACCCCCGGTCAACTCTCCACCCAGGACCACCTCTTTGCGGATCCACGTCGTCGACCCGACTTCGTTGACTTTTCTTGACGTGACCCGCCTTCTATTTACCCAAACCCCGGGCTCTGATTGTCGCTCGTTGATCCGAGATTCACGCTCGCCATTCCATTTAGGGGTTCGAGCTTTGTATTGCGTGCCTGATCTCCTTCTTTCTCAGACCCATACAATATAAAGTCTCGCCTGGAGCCGCATTTTCACGTATCTTTGGCCTTCCCCCTCGCCTCCGATGACCTCCTCTCCTTCACCTGAGTGACAGCTGTGTGCGAGAGAGTAGCAGTGAGGGACGAGCAGCCGAGAACCACTGATCCGGCGACTTCAACTGTCGTGCTCCGCCACGAGGCGAGCCCGAACCTCTGGATCCGTCAATCCATCGAAGCGACGACCCCCGGAGGTCTCCGACATCCAGCACAGACGACTGCATCCATCCATTAGGTTAGGTCTCTTTTCATTTCGTTTGATTTTCAATTTTTCAGATTCTGGCCGCCGACGTTCACCACCTATTCCACGTCGCTCCGATCACTCATTTGTCGCCCCGACCACCCTATCACCTCCGTCAGACTTCGCTACACCTTCTCCACCCTTTCATCCACCCTGGTTCGCCCCGGAACCAGGACCTGGGTCCTCCGTCGTCGTCGCTCGCCGGAGGACCACGCCCCGACTCACCCACGCACCCATTTCGCCCGCTAATGGGTCGAGGCAGTTTGCCCTCGACCCCACTTGTTTCCTGTGTAGGAATCGAGGCTTGAGAGCCTCATCTGGAGGTTCTACCATTTGAGCACAGGTGCTCCAGGACCTTCACATCGTTGGAGCACCCCGGTGGATCTTGATGACACGAAAATCCGAGCAACTAAGGTAATCAAGTGTATATAAGATGGTCGTTGCGACCTCAATCACTCAGACGTGCCAATCAAGAAAAAAAAGAGACCACCAATCAAAAATAAAAATCAAATCAAACACGGTAGCGGTCTTGCTATTAATTTAACCTGGTATAGCGACCAGGGTCGAACACAAGGAGCACGGGTTGGCCTCGGGGCCTACGAAGTAGTCAAAAAGAAATAAAAGAAAATAAAAGGGGTGTTTTTGGTGGTTTTTAAGTATTTTATATTTTTTTGGATTTTTAATGTATTAAGAAAATAATATAGACAAGGAAACTACTCACTTCAACAATTTATTAAATACACTAAAAATCAACCAAAAATTCAAATAAAAATATTTTTGTGTGTTTTATAATTTTTACTGTTTTTAGTGAATTTTTGGGATTTTTATGATGTTTATTTAATTTTCTAAAAATGAAACAATGACTGAAACTGTAGGTATTGTCCAGCCGAGCTAAAGGGACCTAGATAAAATTATTAGAAGCCCCAAATTACCCTGAAGGTATTTTTCTTGGATAGAGAATAAAACAAGGAAAAATTGGGCACCTAGATTATTGTTTTTGGGTTTTTGGTTTATTTATTAGAATTTTTATGAGATTTTGAGTGTTTTTCAATTTTTAGGTATTTTAGGTAATGAAAAATAGCCAAAATTGGCTAGAAAATCAAGCAAGCAAAGACAAACAATAAGTAATTTTTTGTAATTTTTAAATGAATTTTAATATTTTTTTATTTTTAAAGTTAGATAGTAACGAAATTAGATGTTTTTGAATTTTTAAAAATATCAAAATAAAACAAAAATGTCTCCAAAAATCCTCGAAAATTTTACACTATGGCAGGAGCCATGTGTCCAATTTTTGTTGGATTTGGAGTATATTTGTTATTTTATTCAAAATTAGAAAGAGAGTACTGTGCACAGGGACCTAAGTGCAAATACCCGAAGTCCTGAGGGGTTTGGTGCAAAATACCCAGGAGGTCACACGTGTCGCGCGTGCCTGGGGCACTCAGGGACCCAAATGTAATAAAAACTACTTCCGAGGACTATTTGGTAATAGGTACCAAAAGTCCAGGGGGTAGTCTGCAAATAACCCACGAATTAAAGCACATACACAAATGTTTCACGCACAGGGGTATAAATGCAAATACTCAAAAGTTTTCATTCATTCAGTAACATTCAGAACTACATGGTATAAGATGCAAATGCACCAGTATACCACGTGACGAAGCACGTGTCACACCATACACAAGGGCATAAATGCAAAGGAAATAAAGTGCAGGGTTCTCTATGCAAATTTACCAAAAACTAAACAACTAAACTAAACACTTACAGGACTAATTGCTAAATAAAATAAAAGAAGGGCCTAAGGGTAAATTACCCTTTATTAATGGAGCCGCTGGATGGATGCCACGTGGTGCATCTGACGGTGAGGGACGGCTGGCGCTCCAAAGCTAAGCTCCTCGAGCGAATCCAATGGCGGAGGCGTAGCCACGTGTCAGATCTGACGGTGGAGGGCGTCAGTGGCTAAACCTCGCTGGATCGACGGCTGGGATCAGTCCTCCAAAGATCTGGCGGTGGCTGCTGCTCCTGGGATGGATGGCTCCGATGAAAACTGGAGCGGGAGGGCTGATCGGACGGTGGATGAAGGTCTAGGAAGAACAGTTCGCCGGTGAAGTTCGCCGGCCCAATGCGCACGCTCTTGACCTCCTCTGTTGCTCCTGAAGATCGAAAACGCTCCGCGATGATGTTCTGCAACTGATGGTGGCCTCCGATGGCCCAACCGAGCTCTGAGGAGCTCCGACGAGGTCGGCGGAGGTAGAGCTCCTGGACCGAATGGTCCAAGCCCTCAGATGGGCTTGGATGTACCTGTAAGATAGACCAGAAGACTCGTGGGTCGAGGGCAAACTGCCTCGACCCGATTAGTCGGGTGAAGGTGGTCGGTGGTGCGATATGGGCGAGCTCCGGCGAGGAGGGCGGACGGAGGAGCTCGAGCCCCAGCTCCTTACGAGTTGGGTTGAATGGGAGTGCGGAGAAGATGCGCGGAAGGAAGGCGAAGATGAAGATGGATTCCGATGATCGAATAAAGCGGTGTGGTGGTCGGAATCGGCGAAACACGGCGAAGGCAAGATTTGGGGGTATCCTAAAATTAGCGAAAAGGAAAAGGCTAAGGGTCTACCTGGTTGACTGAATGGGCTGTGGGCAAGCTTGCGCAGCTCTGGGTCTTCGCCTCACGGAGCGCCGACGTCCGAGGCTCGAGCTCCAGCTCAGGGCGGAGCACGGCGGTGCTTGATCGCCGGATCAGTGGACTCGCACTCCCTCCTCGCTTCGACAGCACCTGGAGTGAGTTGTCACTCTCACGCACGCACTGGAGCTCACAGGGGGGTGGAACGAATGGCCAAAGATAAGAATGGAGGAGGCGGAGCTGAAGCTTTATACGTTGGAGGGTCCGGAAAGAAGCGCGCGGGTAGGGCGTTCTGGAGCGCGGATCCCGATGTGGAGGCTCCGGCAAGGATCTCGGATGTACCAGGAAGGACTCGGACCCGGGGTTTAGGCGAGGGTGAATCGGGTTTAGGCGCTAAAATAGGGGGAAGTCGGGTCGGGCGCCTAACCCGTGGGAAGTGGTCCTGGGGGGGGCAGTTGACCGGGCGGTCAACACTCCCCAGGGCCAATGGGTAGCGGCCACGTGGCTAATATTTGGAAGTGAAAATAAGGGTAGCAAATGGCCGAATTATGAAAAAGTTAAAACATGAAATATTTTTATTTTAATTTTTTCTATTTTTTAGTGATTTTTAATTAATTTTTCAAAATAAAAATAAGGTATGTACATAGTAGGGATATATATAGGTATATATACAATATCTAGGGTTTTTAATTTTGATTTTTAATTGTTATTTTTATACAATTTCATTCCCATTTTATATTTTATTTATTTATATCATAAAATAAGGAATAAAAAGATATTTTTATTTTATTTTTATTATTTATATACATAGGTGAAATAAATACATATGTACATTTATATACATGGTATATTTACAATATATTTTTAGGTTTTTAATTTTGTTATTTTTATTTTGTTTTTGTTTTAATTGTTTTTATTTTATTTATTGACATTATATACTGTAGAATATTTACAAGAATTTTGGAAATTAATTTTATTTATTTACAAAGCTAGATAAATATAGATGTGGATGGTCTATATACATGGTGAGTAATGCTTTTGTCTTTTTTTATTTTTATATTTTTCTTTTGTTTTTATATTTATAAATATATACAAATATTTACAAGCATATTTTAAGCTATTTTTGGGAGGAAAATATTTTATTTTATTTACATATATATATTTACACACATGAGCCCCTATCTCCCTCTACTTTGGCTTTTATGCGGTCAGGCCCATGCTGAGCCCTCCCTTGGGTTAGGTTGCTCAATATTTATTCTAAATATTTCCCTCTTTTTCTTTTTAATCTTTATTCTTTTATTTTTGCACAAAAACATGCTAATTATTGATTTTTATACAATGCATGCTTTTGGTAATTATTTCTATTTACACATATCTACATGCATTTGCAAAGGTTTTTGTAGCTAAAATATAAGAATAAAGAGTGATGAATGAGTATTCATCACCCCCGTATACTTAACTTTGCTAGTCCCTTAGCAAACACTTATTTGAAAAAGAAGTGAAAAATAAAGAAAGAAAAAGAAAAAGAGAATATACATGGATCAAGGTTGATTATTAAACTTGCCTTCATTAAATTGAGGTATGGAGCTCGATCAGATCTTTGATTATTAATGTGTCGGAACCTTATTTGGACTTAAGTTTAAAACTCAACAGCCTCTAAGTTCCACTAATCTATAACCAAGACTCCTCAATGCTCCAGGTCAGAACAAGTCATCAATCACAAACCCTGAAGACCATGAATCTTTTCTTGTCCTGTGAATGTGAGGTCAAAGCTCTCCACCTCAGAAATGGCAACTTGACAATCCTCCCCAACAAGGTAACTCTATGACCTCAATCTGGCCACTCTTTCCTCGAGGAGCGGGGTATTCCCTTCTAAGTTCAAGTTCAACCGGCTCAAGAAGAGGAGGAAGAAGAGAATGGGTCAAGGCCAGTGTAGCCATGTACCCTTGGGAGCTTGACCAGTGTAGCCAAGTCTCCCTGCTGCAAGCTACATAAGGTGAATCATGAACTCAAGCTTTGCTTATTGCACTCTATATACATACTCCGGTGGGATTATCATTTTCTATCAGACCAACCACTTTTTTGGAGTTATTTTCTTTTTGCATTTTTTTCAAGTGCATCTATACAACATATACATGTGCAGCATCTGTACAATGAGTTTTTCCTCTTGAGCCAGTAGACTATCCCTCTTTTGAAGCTTTATTGCAACCCACAACTCCCGTCGTTAGACCTCATGGCAACCAGACCAAGTTGAGACGCACTTCCTTCACTAAAAGAAGAAGAGAGGTTCCGCCTAGAAGTACTACCCTCATATGCTACCCCAAGTCAAGGAAGACTGCCTCCTCACCACCTCATCCGTAGAGAGCTCGGTGCATAGTGCTGGTGTCCAAGTAAAGCCATTGTCTATATGAGTCATGTGTTGTTGTTAAGTGCTCTACTTAGGCTCATTGAGATGACATGTGATCATAGCCTAGTGGACTCAAAGAATTAAGTCACCATGGACCTGAAAAGCCTTAAACCTAAGCCCTATAAGGTTCCTCTTAGAAGTTAGGTGGATTAAGATCTTAATCAAGCTCCATTTCTCAATTTGATTCCAGGCTAGTTTAAATGTCAACTATCATCCAGAAAAACTATATACATATGTACAAAAAGATGCTATTTACACAAAGTTTTACAATCATGCAAAATTTTTGAAAAAATGTTTTGAAATCATGAATGGATGATGCATGAAGTGCAAGTTTTGCAAAAAGTATTTACACACATTTACACAAGATTTTTGCAAACTTTTGACTTTCAAAATATTTTGGAAAAATTTTGTACTATATACATAATTTTGATAAGAAAATATTTACACAAGCTTTACACAAAAGATTTTTGAAAACATTTTTACAAAAATAATTTATACACTAGCTATTTATGTGCAAATAAAAGAAGTTTATGTACATGAAAAAATTTTAATTTTTGTGATTTTTAAGGTTTTTAGCCATTTTATTTATTAACACACTCACACAAAGTACGAGCTATGGCTAAAGTATATATGAAATATATACACACCCCCCTATACTTAGCTCGAACGATGTCCTCAGAGTCAAGAGCGATGAAGAAGACATAACTCGTGCTAGGTATAGGGAAGTGAAAAGAAAGGCTATGTACAAAGGCGAATGAATGAAAATAGAAAAGTCAAGAGGGCCTCGGGTCTTCCCCCTATTCTTAGGATCAAGTAATCCTAAGTATAGCAGGCTGTATACTAAGGGAAAACCGAGTGGAGAATGTACAGGGTCTACCCCCCCTATACTTAGGGTGAAATATCCCTAAATATAGGCAGCAAAAACAAGGGTAGACAGAAACAAAAGAAATACCCGAAGGTCCTACATCCCCCCTATACTTAGGGTAAAGTGCACCCTAAGTATAGCATAATCACAAGATGAAGAAAGGGATGTGGGACTAAAAAATGTAGTGATATGGAAATCTGGATCTATACAAGGTGGAGAATCAGTGAAACTCAGGCGTGAGATGCATTAGACGTGAGTCAAAGACCTCATCTCACGCAAAATGAATAGGGGCAAGATCAACGACCCGCGGCTCATGATCTAGAAATGGCTTGAGCCGCTGGCCGTTCACTCGAAAGGTACTCTCAGAAGACAACTCGGATATATCAATGCTACCGTTGTCGTGTACCTTTCTGATCAAGTAGGGTCCCTTCCACTTGCTCTGTAGCTTCCCTGGAAATAAACGAAGCCTCGCATCAAACAGCCATACTCTGACCAATCTCAAAATACTTGTGGCTGATGTGAGAATCATGCCACTCCTTCACTCTCTCCTTATACTGTAGGCTGTTTGAGAAGGTGGTATCTCTCAACTCCTCCAGGGTTGCTAACTCTGCCCTCCTCTGGTCTCCTACACCATCTGAATCCATCAGTATGTCTGTAACTGCCCATAGTGACATGTGCCTCAGCTCAACAGGTAAATGGCACGGCTTGCCATATACGAGGCGAAAGGGAGATGTGCCCAATGGTGTCTTGAAAGATGTCCTATATGCCCACAAGACTGAGTCCAAAAGCTGTGACCAATCCTTTCGGTCAGGGCGGACGACTTTCTGCAATATAGTCTTGATCTCCCTATTCGACACCTCGGCTAGACCATTCGTCTGTGGATGGTAAGGTGTAGCAACACGATGGTCTATACCGAACTCGCTAGCAAGGGCCTTCACCTGGTCGTTGATGAAATGAGACCCCCATCAGAAATCAAAACTCGTGGAACCCCGAATTGCGTGATGATGTGCTTCCTCAAAAATCTGCAAACTGTCCTCGCATCAGCGGCTCGGGCGGGGATAGCCTCAACCCAACGACTAACATAATCGACGGCCAACAGAATGTACTCAAATCCCTGACTCTTAGGGAATGGACCCATGAAATCGATGCCCCATGCGTCAAAAACCTCACAGAAGTGAATGGGCTGCATCGGCATCATATCACGTTGTCCACAAGTGCCCATCCTCTGACAGTCAGTACACCTCTTCACGAACTCATCAGAGTCCTTGAAGAGGGTAGGCCACCACAAGCTGGATTGGAGCACTTTCTGTGCCGTTCTCCTCCCAGAATGATGTCCTCCTGCCTCAAGCTTGTGGCCGTAAGTGAGGACGCTATGGTGTTCCTCCTGAGGAATACACCGACGCCAGACGCTATCCCCTACTTCGTGGTAAAGGATGGGATCCTCTCAGTGGTAGGACTTGGCCTTCGCAAGGAAGGTCTCAAGCCTCTGCCTGGGCCAATCTTGTGGGACTTTCCCAGCAACGAGAAAGTTCACAATATCGGCATACCACGGGAGTGAGGCGATAGCAAGGATCGCCTCATCTGGGAAGGTCTCACAAATGGGACCAATCTGCTCAGACTCCTCAGGCTGCTCTATACGGGATAGGTGATCCGCCACCACATTCTTGACTCCAGGCTTGTCCTTGATCTCAATGTCGAACTCCTGGAGTAGAAGGATCCATCTAGTAAGTCTGGCCTTGGCATCCTTCTTGGCCATGAGGTACCTGATGGCGGTGTGATCTGTGTACATGGTCACTCTAGATCCAATGATATAAGATCGAAACTTATCTAGGGCGAACACTACGTCTAGCATATCCTTCTCTGTGACGGTATAATTCCACTGCACGGAATCCAATGTGCGACTAGCGTAGTGGATAGAAAACGGGACTCCATCCCTCCTCTGTCCCAGCACGGCCCCTACGGCAAAATCGGAGGCATCCGTCATGATCTCGAATGGGAGAGACCAATCAGGCGGCTGGAGGACAGGAGCCTCAATCACACACTGCTGGAGAGTCGCAAAGGACGAAAGACACTTGTCATCGACAAGGAACTCGGTGTCTTTCGTCAAGAGGTCAGTCAACGGCCGGGCAATCCTGTTGAAATCATGAATGAATCTCCGATAAAAACCAACGTGCCCCAGGAATGACCGTAGCTGCCTCAAATTGGACGGCGGTGCGAGTTTTCTAATGACATCAACCTTGGCCGGATCGACCTCCATGCCCCTGTTGGAGATGATATGGCCAAGCACCGTCCCTTGAGTCACCATAAAGTGACTCTTCTCCCAAGATAGAACCAAATGGTACTCAATACATCGCTGGAGTACTCGGTCTAGGCAGTCAAGACAGGAGTCGAATCCGTCGTCGTAGACCGAGAAATCATCCATGAAGACCTCCAAACACTCCCCTACCATGTCCGAAAATATCGACAGCATGCATCTCTGAAAA
This sequence comes from Ottelia alismoides, assembly GCA_037367405.1. Lineage (NCBI taxonomy): Eukaryota > Viridiplantae > Streptophyta > Magnoliopsida > Alismatales > Hydrocharitaceae > Ottelia > Ottelia alismoides. The sequence goes on along the minus strand of JAZKJV010008617.1, from coordinate 248,505 downwards.
GTCGCAGGGGCATTGCATAGCCCAAATGGCATGCGTCGAAAGGCATATGTACCAAAGGGACAGGTAAAGGTGGTCTTCTCCTGATCCTCAGGAGCGATGGCCACCTGGTTGTAGCCCGAGTACCCATCCAGGAAACAATAATGGCTCTTCCCTGCCAGTCTCTCAATGATCTGGTCAATAAAAGGCAGGGGAAATGGTCCTTCTTGGCGGCCTGGTTGAGTCTCCTGTAGTCAACACAGACCCTCCAAGAGGTGGCTACTCATGTAGCAATCTCCTCTCCCGACTTACTGATCACAGTCGTGATGCCCGTCTTCTTGGGCACCACATGCAAAGGGCTGACCCACTTGGAGTCGGAAATGGGATAAATAAAATTTGCACTCCACCATTTCGATATTTCCTTCATCACGACCTCTCTCGGGTTGGGGTTCAGCCGCCGCTGGAACTCACGCGACGGCTTCGCCCCCTCCTCAAGATAAATATGGTGGGAGCACACCGATGGACTAATCCCATGGAGATCTGCTACGCTCCATCCGATTGCCTTGCGGTTCTTTTCAAGAACCCCCATGATGAACCTCAGTTTCATCATCTTTATTTGTTATAATTAACCCCCTTGCTTAAGGTTTTGTCAATAAATCCCTGTTATTGTCTAATAATTAACAGAGTCCTAAATAAATTAAAAATCACAAAAAATTGGCAAAACAAAATTCGTGGTATTTTTAGACTTAAAAATACCCTCAAAAATATTTCGGATCCTTGTTTGATCTCTTTTCGAGTTTTGGTCAACATGAAACTTGTAGATCTCATCAAGATCTACAACTTTCATGTTTTGAGTTTTCTCAAAATCGGCCAATAGGGCCCTCAAAAATAAGAAAAACCCTTCCTAATAATCTGATTGGGCCACGTGGCCCAATCTGGGGGCGCCACGTGGCCCGCCTCCTTTGTCTCTTCCGCCTCTCCTATCGACCGTTGGATCGGCCTCTGGATCCAACGGTCCTGGCCTTGACCACGTGCGCTCTTTCTTTCAGCCGTCTGATCATCCCCGCGCTCCATCATCACCGCCCGTTAACGCTGCGCACAGAGCACGCCACGTGTCGCCTGTTAAGCCGTTCGATCACGCACTGGGAGCCTTGATCTCCACCGTCTACAAACACTTAAATTTCAGCCCTTCGATCGCCTTCAACCGAGATCATCGCCATCCATTAGCGCCGCTCTCTCAAGACGACACGTGGCCTATCCCATCTCCATCCGATCGCACCGCCTTGGATCTAATCGTGGCCGCTACTTCGCGCATTACTCTCCACCGTTGGATCTCCAGATCCAACGGTCAGGAGACCGTCGTCAACCTCCCGTCAGCTCCTCTCTCCCACGATCCAGTGCACGAATACCTCGCCCCCTTCCCATTATCGCCGACTTCTCCGACCACCTCTTCCATCTCAAACCAACCCACGACCAAGCCCCGTCTTCCCTCTTCCCCGCGCACTCCTCCAAGACCCACGCACACCTCTCCACTCGCCCCATTTCTCCCACGAAACCCACGTTTCCACCTTAGCCCCGCCGAGTCACTCCTTCAAATACACCGTTCCCCCCACCTTTCGCCGGCGTCAGCCTTTACACGGTGGCTCGCCCAGCCCTCCGCCACCTCCCAGTGACAGGGGGAGGTGGCCGGATTGAGCGAAGACGACGATGCCCACCTGGTGAGACCCTCCGTCTTGAACGGCGGAGCTGCGGCGCGTCGAGCCCGCCAAGCTGCTCCCACCGGCTGGGGGAGTCCAGCGATGACCCGGAGCTCCATTGGAGCTCCAGCCCAAGCCTCCGTTCCGCCCAAATCTCCAGGTAAGCTTCGTCTTCTTCCTTGATTTTTTTTCTTAATTTTCTTCGTTTTTTCTCGGTCACTCCGGCCGTGTTTACCCTCCATTGACCATCCCAGCAGCTTTGCCACGCATCCCCCTTCCTCGCGACACGCTTCGATCATGTCCTCCTTCCTCCAGACCCCCTAGCGCTTCCGACCCACCTCCTCCGCCCTCGCGGCGGAGGAGCTCCGAGCTCCTCCACCTTCTCCGCCCCGATGAGCTTCCACCTCACTTCTCTCACGCACGCACATCATCTATATGCTTCGGCTATGTGAAATAACCATGCAGATCGATTATCTGATCATTGGCCGGAGAGCTCGCCGGAGCCTTCTTCGTCAACTCCACTCTTGACGCCCGAGCTTCGATGACCGGCGCCAGAGCCTCCTGGGCCTTCCCCGAGTTCCCCGCTTCGTCGACGACCATTACTTGGGCTCGGGGGAGGCCTGTCGTGATAAAGAAGGAGTGGCGGAGCTTGGAGCTTCTCGCCGGAGCTCGAACTCCGCCGCCAGCAGTCGAAGAAGGAGAGCGTACAAGCGCCGTTGGATGATCCCTCCGGGCGTTCATCCAACGGCTGAGGGGCAGCCACGTCGCCGACTTCCAGAGCCATTCGATCACCACGATCGAATGGACCATGCCTAGACACGTGGCGACACCAGAGAGCCCCCGAGCCTCAGCCACCGAACCAGAGGCTTGGATTCGCCGAGCCTTGTCCGATCCTGCATCGAGCCCGAGCCTACGTCCAAGCCTAGCCGAAGCAGCCGAGCCTCCCCCGAGCCTAGGATCAATCCGAGCCTGGAGGTAGCACGTGCACACCACGTGCCTTCTGGGCAAATTGCAGGGAGCCCCCGCCGTCTTCTCCAATTTGCAGATAGGTCCCTATATCACGTGCAGCAAGCGTGAGCCGAGGGTATTTTACAGGGAAGTCCAGTACTTTTTCGTATTTATATTTTAGTCCCTGCCAGGACCTATTTGTAATTATCTTTTTTATGTTTTCTTGCACTTATGCCCCTGGTTTCTCTTTTGAATATCTTGAGCTATGTTTATCCGATTGAGATGATTTCAGTTTCATTTTAAAGCTCGTCTCATCCTCTTCATTATGGCATGCTTAAATTTTAGATTTGACACTATGAACCGTGATGTATTATTTTCTTATCTAAGTGTCTTGGATTTTTTTTGATTTATCATGCCCACGTGCTTCATATTAGTAGAGGCTTCTTTATGTCAACTTGGATTGACTCGTGATTTTCTTATGGTTCAAGAGACTGTTATTTTGGGCATATCACTAGCGTTGCATGGCATCTATTTGCATGATAAAAAATGTTTTAAAAAATGCATGTTTAATTTTAATGCATTGTCTTGTCATGTCTTGTTGTGTCTTTGCATCGTTTGACCTATATGATTTATTTCAACACTTGATTAAACAAGCTTAATTCCGATTAATACGAGAGAGGCTCGTGTCCCTGAGTTCGACCTTGGTATCTTGCCAAGTAAAAAAATAATTTTACGATCACCTCGTTTCGATTCATTATGGCATATATCTAAACGAGGTGATCTTTTGACGACCCGAATCGGCCCGGCTACGATGATGATTACATGTGATAAAAACACATTATTAGAGGGCCGATTTTGCGGTTCGTCACCCCATCAAACGGGATTCTTGCTCTCCAGTCAGATCGGCGGAGATGATGACTGGGTACATCTCAGGTTCGCCCGCAAGGAACCGATACTTCAACGAAGTAGGGAGCGGCTTCAACTCTGGACAGTTGGGTGCTGGCAAATCTGGCTTCGGAAGAAGATGTGTGAATGCTGCTAAATCTGCCAAATCTACCTGGGAGAAAGAAGACGAGCTCTCGCAAACTGGATCTGTAGAAGGCTGCTCAACTGTGCTGTCCCTGATCTGCTCTGCATCTACCTCCTCCTCATCTGTAGGATCTGGTGGACTCAGGTCTGGCATCTGATCATCACAATCTGCCTAATTAGACTCTGAATCTGAGGGATCTGCATCAAACAAGGTGGCATCAGTACCACCGTCACACAAGGTGGCCTCAGTACCACCATCACTAGACTCTGTGTCGTGGTCGAGAACCGGCTTTGTTGCCTCTGTAGTATCCTGGACCAGGGCTGTGCTCTCCAAGCTCTCCTCTGCTATCATCTCGGCATCATCGGTGTCTGAAAATGAGAGGATGGCCTGTGCTGCAGGGTCTGCCCATGCTGCCTCGTCGTCTGTGATCACAAAATCACAAGCCTGGTGGATGTCTGGCCCGGCATCTGTCAGCTGCTCTGAATCTGTGCTGGTCTCTGAGCATGCTCTCTCTCTGGCTCTGTAGTCCTTGACCGTCTCTATCTGTACACTCTCGCCCTCGACGCAAAAGTATACCTTCCCGCTATCATGGTCAGTCACCGCCTTGGCTGTGGCCAAGAACGGACGACCGAGGATGATGGGGGTATCGGCCACTGAATTAGGGATCTCCATGTCCAACACTACGAAGTCCACGGGGAATTTCAGGCCCTGAATAGTGACGATAACGTCTCGTAACAACCCCTTCGGCCTCTTGACAGATCGATCAGCAAACTGAAGGATTGTCCTGCTCTGTCTAAGAGTGCCCAACTTGAAGCGGTCGAGAAGGGCTGCCGGAAGGAGGTTGATAGACGATCCGCTATCCAATAGAGTCCGGTCGAACCTCTGCTCACTAATCTGACATCTGACATATGGGGCTCCTGAATCTGGCCTCTTGGCCGGCAGACGGTTCTGGATCGCGAAGCACGTGGCTTTCGTCAGCACATGAATCTCTGACTGGTGGTTCCTCCTCCTCCTCCTGACTGTGGTCCTATCTCTCAACGATCGCTAAAGAAGGGGGATGTGCTGCAAAGCCTCCTGAAGGGTCAGCTGTATGTGAAATCTGTCGATCATGCTCTGGTTGAACTCCTCCTGCTCTCTCTTTTTTGGGTCCTTTTCTTTTTTCTTCCCCTTCCCCATCTGAAGGGCTCTAGGGAAGGGGATCACAGGGTCCTTCTCATATGAAGGACTAGGAATAGGTCTAGACGGCTCGACGGCCGGATCCGCACATACATCAATCACCACAGTGGGACCAGAAGAAACTAAACCTTTTCCTTTATTCAAAACAGTGATCTGAGATACATCAGTGGAAGGAAAAACAACATCTCTCTCAAAATGAACACCGGTGGCCTCAGTACCACCACGGGCTGGCTCTGCTGGACGTCTCGCGGCCTCAGTACTGCGTGCTGGCTCGGCAACTCGGGTGGCATCAGTACCACCTCCTCGAACTGGTGAAGCGGCGGCCTCAGTACCGCCGGTGGGATCAGCATCCTTGGTGGCATCAGTACCACCCTCATCATCATGAGGGGCCTCAGTACCGCTCTCCTCCTCCTCATCTGGCACCCCGGATGTATCCTCGTGGTGTAGCTCAGACGAGGCGCCGCCGCCTGCTGGTGTCCTACCGCTACTAAGCGTAACAAAATCAGCATCAAAAAGATCCGAAGATGTATCAACAAATGGATCACTAGGAGTGGCGTGCTCAGTGTAAGCTACCTGCTCAGATTTCCGCTTCAGGCTGTTGGGATTCGGCTCTATCTGGGCAGGAATGGCGGCCTTCCCTCTCATGATGTCCTGCATCTCCTGGCGGAACTCGTCCATCTCCCGTCTAAAAGTAGCCTGCTGGTCCGTGAGGAGGCGGGCTATGTCGTCCAAGGCAGGGCTCTCGTATGTTGAACCATGGGAGCCTGACGGGTAGCCTCTCTGGTGCTGAGGCAGCTGGAACAGGTGCTGCTGGTGCTAAGAGGGGTAATAGGAAGGATGCTGTTGCTGGTGTGGCTGGTGAGCCTGCTGTTCACGTCTCCAAGACTGTCCCTGCTGCTGATAGGGACGAGGAACGAAGGATGACTGCGGCTGTGACTGGTAAACTGGGGGCTGCTGTTGCTGGTGATCCCTCTGCTGGTTGTACTGGCCTCCCTGGCCAGATGGCTGCTGCTGGGGCTGAGTACCTCCACTCCCCCACCTGAATCCGGGATGGTCTCGTCGGATCCCAGGCTGAGGACGGTCATACCAAATCCCGTTGACATCCATCAACGGCTCTGCGTCGTACTGGGCTGGAGGGAGTACTGCCAGAGGCTGATCCGGCTGGTATACCACCATCTGCATGTCTGGAGATGGTGGTGACTGGTAAGAGGGCTGCTGTTGCTGGTACGACTCCGCCTGTACAAGATGAACCTGTCTAGGCTGTTGAAAGGAGCTGGAGCGCTGGGACGAGCTGTTGCTGCCGCCGGTATCGCCTCGCGACTGAAGATGGGGCTGTGAAGCCGTCTGTGCCTCCTGGAGACACATGAGCTGGGTCTTCATGTCGCTCAGAGTCTGTGACATCTGCTCCATCTGAGTGATGCCCTGGCATTGCTTCTTCTCGATCAGCTCCATCCGGTCCAACTTCTCGCTGATGATACCCATATCCGCAGCGGATGACTCTGCCTGTGCTGCTGCTACTGCGGATGAACTGGATGGACCGGCGTCGACCCGTGCTATCCTCTGGTACTGCACGGGTCCTGGCTGTTGCTGGGGTCTGCCCTGAGTGTATAATCGGGTCTGGGACATCACCATATAGTTCTCAGCCATCTCCTCGTAGATGGCCCAGATCTGGTCGTGATCCTTGGCGAAGTAAGACCCGCCACAAGAAGCATTCACCAAGCCCTGGAGCTCTGGTGTCAGCCCGCTGAAGAAGCTCTGCACAAGGTTCGGCTTCGAAATATCATGGTGCGGGTATCGGTCAGTCAGCTCACGAAACCTCTCCCATGCCTCATGGAATTGCTCGTTGGGGAGCATGGAGAAGTTGCTGATGAGGGCTCTCGCTGCATTGGTCCGCCCGAGTGGATAGTACTTGTTCAAGTACTCGGTGCAGAGCTGCTCCCAAGTGTAAACAAACCTCCCCAAATGCTTCAGCCAGGTGGCTGCTCTGTCTGCTAGGGAAAAGGGGAAGGCAGTCATCCTGATCGTGTCCTGGTCCACCTGACGGTCGTGGACAGTACTGCAAATCATCAGAAACTCCTGGAGGTGGAGATGGGGCTCCTCAGTCGCGAGTCCGTGGAAGCGGGGGAGTAGCTGCAAAGTGTTCGGGGGGAACTTGAAGTCCCCCACGATGGCTGGAAGTACTACCCAGTGGTGCGTCAGCGTCGATCTGGGGTTGTGTAACTCCCGCATCGGTCTCGGTGGTCCTCCGGCCGCGGCTGCGGCGGCCGCGGCTGCTGCATCAGCATCCTCTGGGATCCTCGGCCCGTCTCTCCTCTGCTCTCGCTCTGCTCTCTCTGCTCGCATCTGCTCCATCTCTCTCCTCATGTCAAGCATGAATGCTCCCTGATCCCTCAACTGCTGCTGCACGGTCTCTAAGGAGGCGATCAGGGTGGAGTTGATCGCGCCCTGGTCCAGCACAAAGTGCTCAGGCTGACCTCGGGACCGATCCTCAAAACTGTCGGTCATGGCGTCTGCAAAATCAAATGAGCCAAACTCAGGTGCTGTCAAATCTACTAGTCTCTCCTCTGGCTCATATCTCTCAGAACCGAAAGAAAGGGGGTCGAGGGGGAACAGGGCGGAATCGTACTCGGGCTCGGAGAACTGATCTCGGCTCTCGCGGGCCAACCTAGATGAATGGGTAGACGTGCCCGAAAGCGGTGCAGCCAGAGGCTACCTAAGAGAGCGTCTACCCATCATCGTGATCTGACGAGTAAGGCGGATGAGATCTGGAGAAACTATGATTGGCAACAAACCCTCTGTTCACCAACACAACACGAGCTGAAGACCGTAAAGGCTCGGTCAAATTATCTTGTCCAATTTTATTAGGTGCACAATCAATCTATCAGAGCGCTTACGTGACCTGTTAGGATACTCGATGCTACCCCAACCGACTAGCCCGCACGGAAGAGTCGGTAGTCAGCTGGAAATAGCACCGGAGGGCTCTACCTAGTGTGCGGGTCACTCTCTCGCGCAATCAAACCAAACAATGAGGGGGTTGCTCTCCCCAAGACAAATTTTTAAGTCGGGCGTCTTTTAGGGTCAATAGTTTTAGCCAGTCCCAATTTTATGGTTTTTCTTTTTTAAACCTTTTCAATAAAAACAAAGGCCTAACGAATTTTTCGGTTCTCCTGGTTATTTAATCCAAAACAGGGGGGAGAAGATGAAAAAGCCGATGCATGATGAAATCAACGATGCATGCAGAGATAGAAATGCGTACCTTGCTCCAGCACTCTACATGCAAGTGATCCGCGCAGAAATTTAAAGACAGAAAATAAACTACCTAAATGATGCAGCGGTGAAAACCGAGTCCTAGATGAGCAAGTCTACTCGCAGAACCGTCTAACCGGTCACCGACTGATGAATCCGCATTTCATCATCTCTATTCTATTATTTTGGCCTCAAAAACCCTGGCAAATGCCCATAAATAGCCTTAATTCCTGCATTTTAGCATTCATGCACATAGGTGTAAATAGTGTACAAAATGTGGTTTTTAAAAGCCAAAATTATAGAATAAATAAAAGAAAAGAAAAAGAATAAAATATTGTAAATATTTTATGACCCGAAACCCCGAGACCTAGGCATCTCGATGAATAGGTCGACAAGGAATAAAGTAGGGGGAGATAAGGGCCAAATACCTATAATTATTAATTCATTCTTTATTCATTTTGGGACCTATTTTTGGTTCCACTTTTTATACATCAAATAAAGAAACTTTGTACATGAAAGTTGTAGATAATTAAATAAAGAAAAATACAAAATTGATTTCACTGAAAAATAATGTACAGATAAAAAGTTATGGTCTGAATAAAATTCCAGAATCCCAACTTCCCAGACCCGTATCTCACAAATGAAAACTCCAAATGCATCAAACTCACCTTTAATTGTATATAGAATAAAATAATCTATTTAGTGGCGGTGGTTTCGCATTTGGCGGGGCTACGATTTGAAAGTTGACTTTTGGACCCTCATTGTATATTTGTACAGAATAAAATATTCAATTTATTATTTATTTATTATTTTCATAATTTTATATTTTTATAATGTTGTAAATATTACTTATAATAAATATGTACATTAAAATAAGAAGAAAAACCTAAATAAAAACAAAAATAAAATACTTAAAAATAAAATACATAGGTACCCTACCTATATGTATATCTATACTTTTTATACTTATAAATTATTTAATATACAGAACATATCAGAAAAATAAAATAAAAATATATTTATGTATATAAAAGTATTTTATAATTTTACAAAATACTAAATAAAAATAAAAAAATAAAACACCTAAATAAAAATTAAATACTCAAATACATTGATATATATACCTATAAAGGGCATAAATGCAAACTTGTAAAAATATACCTTAAAAAATTAAATAAAAATCATAATAAAATAATTTATAAATTTTTAAACATTTTTTATTTTATAACCTAAATGAAATAATGTCATTTATTATTTTAAATTGAATTAACATGGCATTTTTTGCAGGTTTTTCCTGGTTGGTCCACGTGGACCAACCAGGTGGGTTTGACAGTTGACCTCGGTCAACTATCTGACCCCCCTGTTTTTGTCAGCTCATTGGGTTTTTCGCCCACGTTCACCCATTTTTCGAGGGTGCGTCTTTCACCCTTTGAGGTTGGTTTCTTCTGCGATTTTGTACCCAATACAACCACCTAACTCGCCAACCTCAAAGATCTCCTTAGATCTTCTCCTCTCGCCCGTGACTCTTCCTCGAAGATCGCCCCATCACCATGTTTAAAACCGAACCCCCCGACTTCCCTTGGACTTTTGACCACTCTTCCACCTCCAAATCCCTAACCTGGACCCCTGGCGTGACTCTTGGTGACAGCAGGAGTTCGGAGGGCGTTTCAACGGGACGAATCGGTGTCGAATCGAGGCAGGTCCCCTCACCGGAGTTCTCGCTGGAGAGCTTCCTGTGCACGCACGGGTGAGGCCCCCTTCTTCCCCTTTTCCCTCCTTTTCCTTGATGTTTTAGTGTTAGAAAGCCATAGTGGCATTTCCCTTGTCGAAACCTTCGTCCAGTAGTCATCATTTCTTCCCGATTTAACCGCAGCCGGCATCGAGTTTCGCCGGCCATCTTCGCGCTGCCACAGATCCGTTCCCCTTGTGAAAAACTCCACGAGGTTGGGGCACTTTGCCCCCGACTTCTTCACCCATTTTTTTGCAGGTACCCAGTGCCGAAGCGTAGCCATCTGAAGGGTACCTTGAAGCTCGCCGGAGGAGGAGGACGCCGCCGCCCGCGCGCCGCCACTGTCGCGCGCGCCTGTGCAGAACAAGAACGAGGGGGAGGGGGCCCGCTACATGTGCCGTTGATTTCGCCCCCTCCTCTTCGATCTAGGCCGTCCACGCCTGAGGGGGGTCAACCGTTCATCTCCCCACATCCACGCGCATCCACGCATGCCACGTGGATAAGTGGGGAGTTTTGCGCTCAAGCACCCACGACTTCGTATTATTGCTAAGTAACTTACAAACATTCCTCTGCTGTTTAGAATTTCCTGTAATATTTGCAAGTCTCCCCCCCCAACTTTTGGGTTTTACATTGTTGTCCCCGCCAGGTCACGTGCGCTACGCACGTGATGTGGCGATTTTGTATAAGAACCCGGTTTGTTTGCGTATTTGGCTTAGGTTCTAAAATATTTAATTGCAGTATATTAGTTCCTGGACAGTTTGCAATAGAGCCCTTCGACTTGTTGTATATTACAAAAATGCCCTCACCAGGCGCGCGTGCCTACGCGCGTGATCCTGGGATTTTGACATTTCACCCCGTGCGTTTTTCCTATGGCGTAAATAGCCCAGCAAACATTTTATTAAGTGTTAATTTTTGAGGAAAATTGCGGTTAGGCCCCTGGATATTTCGCATTTTGCATCTATACCCTTGCCAGGCTGGTTGAATGTTTGGATTTTTGTATTAATTCATTAAGGCATCATTTTAGATCCAAAAATTCTCAAATTTTGAACTTAAGCTCCTGTGCACTTGCTCTTCCACGCCATCAATTTAGTTTTTGATTTTTTTTATATTTATTAAAAATAAAAAACATTCTTTTTATTCACTATCTAGCTTAGAAAATACCAAAAAATATTAAAACATCTCGAAAAATTCCAAAAAAATTCCCTAGTGTCTATTTTATCGTATTCTAGTGTCAGTCCAAAAATCACTAAAAATATCAAAAGAAAAACCTTAAAAATTTAAAAACATTCAAAAACTTCAAAAAATATATAAAATCAAAGAAAACTCCAAAAAATACAAACTCAGTTCCTGTTTGTTCTGCATTTCATTCTCTTTATTTGAAAATTAGTGTGAAAAATTTTGGTTGTTGTTTGCTAATTTTAATACCTCTTTTACTCACAGCCAGCACATTTTTCACTGTTTTGACTTGTTTTGCTATTTAAAAAACCAAAAACACCTTGAAAAATCCCCAAAAATCGTAAAAACAGTAAAAAAATCCTAAAATTATCAAAAACATTTTATTTCTGAATTTTTGGTTATTTTTGCACATTTTTATAAATACTATATCTAGTCTTTTATTATTTTGTCTTTATATTCCAATATTGAAAAAAGAAATAAAAAATATAAAATATAAAATTATAAAAATCAGAAAATTAAAAATAAAAATACAAAATTAAAAATTAAATAAAAAATATTAAAAAAATTAGAAACCCACAAAAAAACTAGATTGGCTAAGCGACCCCTACTTGCTTGCCATTATACATTGTTAGTAGGGTATAATAAATTTTAATCCTTGCTATTGATTGCTTTATCGATTGTGTGGGTTAATTGTTGGAGAACGAAGAGGCTTGAGTAGTCGCATCAGCGACAGTGAGTCTGATTCATCAGACCATTATTTAGCGGCTCTCGCTTTATCGCTTTTCAAATGGAGCCGTTGCCGGGGAGCATCGGCTTGTAGAGTGCATTTTGGGTATTTTTAGTTACTTAGCCATTTTTTATTACTTGTCTCTTGTGTATCATTTGTTTTGAACTGTCTGACATCTCTTTTGTTTTCTTGCGAGGGACCGCTGACCGAGGAGGATCGCCTAGGGGATCCTGCGTAGCCTTGGGAGGAGGAGCCGGCTATTCTACCCTAGCCGGCAGGAGAGAGCAGGAGAACTAGAGAGAGAGATAGTTGCTTTTATTTTTGTGAGAGAGAGTTATTTGTTTAATTTGTAATAATACAGGACTTGGACACTTGAACACTTCGGGCCTAATTTCCGGGTCTGTTCACCCGGGGGCTCACCGCGGTTTTCTCGTGTTTTATCGACTGTCATTTTCCGGTTTTGTTTTCTTTTTCATTTCTTTTGTGGATTGAGCTCTTAGATTTAGGCATTGCTTGATCGCTTAGATTAGGTCCAAACACCTTAACAACAATTGCATGCACATATAGATCGTGCTTGGACTTAGTTTAATTAAACAGCAAAGTCACTCTTCTTTGATCCGCGCACCGCGAGCTCTCCCTGTAAAGCGCTTTCTCCTAACTCAAGTGTGTTGAGCAGAGGAGGGGTGAGCCTAGACCGGACCATAGGATTGGAGTTGAGTGATTAGCTTGTGGTTCTTCACGCTAGAAGTTGTCTATCTTAGGACGATTTCCGCATTGCATACCGGCATATAGATTAGATTTATAAATTTCTGCTTTGCATCCCGTATGGAGAGAGCTGGGATTCGCTGTAAGTCTTCTTACTTTGCATCCATCATGTAGGCACAAAGGTGAGATTTCCATCTTGGTGCCGACTTGCATTGGCTTTTCCCGACTCTTTTCTCCCTCTGATTTTGGATAAATTAGGATAAAGAAAATACAAAATCGTTAGGCGCTTGTTTGAATTCACTCAAAAGAAGCGATAACACCAAAAAAATTAAAAAAGGGACTGCTAAGAAAACTTTGACTTAAATAAAATTGGTAATTGGACTCATTGATTGGGGAGAGTAACACCCTCACTTGTTTTCAGGTTGCATGGGAAGGTCTCCTTCCAAGTGAGGTGAGCGCTTCGTAAGGATTAGAGCCAAAAACCCAACTTGTGGCTGCCCTGTGTATCGCCTGGATTTCCGAAGTATTGGCGCTACTATCGTACGTAGTCGAGTAGGGCTTGGTCGCCATTGGTGACTCACTATTGTGTGAGCATCGACCTTGTTTGAAGTACCGAGCATAGGCCACGCCTTCACAGGTGTGTCTGTCTCACCGGCTGCGTCCGAGTAGGATCTTGCACGCTCACGGGTGATTCCGTTGCGAGCGAGGTCCGAAGTAACGGTTTCGCCTATCGGCTTCCTCCCTCTATTTCTTTGGCTGAGTAGGGATCCAAGAAGGGTTACAAGGACCTTAAAAAGCTCAAGTTACAGGTTACACAGGAGGAGGACAAGTACGGGAATACTTTTCTGGCAGTACTCTCGCTCCTATAGGCGTAGCGCTCTAAGGACTCGTTGAAAGATAAATTCCTGAAATCAAGATAAAAATTACAAAGATAAAAGCCGAACCTTCACGGCTTCACGCGTCGAGTTGGTGAACTCCCTTGTCTTGTGTTTGATTGCTAGTCACATTTAGGTCAAGATCAAAAATATCGCGCCGTTGCGCAATTTTGTCTTCCCTCCAGTTGACCCTTGCTCATTGTAAGCCTTCTACTGTTTTACACTCCGTTGATTCCTTGTTGACCCCCGTATCTTCCATCCAAATCGATCTTCCTCTTGATCTTCGAGATGGCGACGAATGGACAGTTTAGTCGAGGCTCTGTCGGCACCCACATCAGGTCCATGCGCTCTCCATCTCCAATAATTCAGGGCGATTCCCGAGAACCCGGTTCAAACCCTATGAACTGATCTCCAGACTCCTTGTCTTCTTCAATAAACCGGGATCACTCTCGTCCTGAATTATGTCCGTTTTGGATGGCAATTGATTTCACTCCTTATACATCGCCATCCTTAGCGAAATTCTGTGTCGATCTTGACACAGACAACATCTCTCTTTCTGGTGCTGCAATTCAGACTGATCGGGGCATTCTACCATGTGCAGATTTAGAGCCCGAGCCAGCCAACCAAGCAGAATTAGAGATGGCAGGAGGAAGAGGGAAAGGACCACAGGCTCCACCTGAACCTGAGGTCAATACAGGGGAAGGACAATATACCACGCAGGGCGAAGTTAACAGTCAGCTATTGGCTTCCATCCAAGCCATTCAGCAGTAGTTGACTAATCAGGCCCTGGCACAGACAGCCTTCCAGGACATGCTGAACGATCTGAGGATGAGGGCCGATGCGAGAGACGGCCGACGAGAGGATGACCCAAACTTTGATCCCAATTTCCATGAAGTCAATGATGAGTTTTCAGTGGGACCCGAATATGAAGCAGCAGAAGAAGATCCACCGCAGCCCAAGCCCACACTCAAGGAGACATACAATCCAGGAGCAGGGCGCATCACTGAGTGGATTCAAGTTCCACGTATGCACGCTCACTTCGAGTTGAAGCCGCAATTTCTGTCATTGCTTCCCACTTTCCATGGGAGCACCACTGAAGAACCATATATCTTTCTCAAGAAGTTTGGTCGCATCTGTTCCACTGCTCATTACCCCGGAATCCCTCTGGATGTAGTCAAGATGACCGCGTTTCCCTTCAGCCTTCAAGACAAGGCCCTTTATTGGGTTGATCATCTTGGGAAGGTCGTCACCACCTGGGAGGAATTGAAATCTGCCTTTCTCCATAAATTCTATCCTCTCGGGAGATTAACTCAGATGCACGCCCGGATCTCCAGTTTCTGCCAGCAGCCCCACGAGACCATTCATGAAGCGTGGGAGAGATTTAAAGATCTGCAGGAGAAGTGCCCCCACCATGAAATACCAAAGACCAGTCTCGTACAACACTTCTTTGGGGGGCTATCATTCGAGAGCCAAAAGCTCGTGGATGCAGCTTGCGGCGGTTCACATTTTAACAAGGATGAGGACGTAGTATGGAACGTCTTCGAAGAAATGGCTGAGGGAGAAGCAGCCCAATCCTCGTCTAGAATTTACATGAAGCCACCAACCGCCATCAGCAAGCCGGTTAACATGGCTTCTCACACCGAGGACAAAGATGAGAGCTCCAACCTGAGCATCATTGGGAGCCACTTGTCCAAAGTGGATATCATCGAGAAGAGGTCGCAGGACCTCGAAAAACTGGCAATCATAGAGAAGAGGACCCAAGGTCTGGAGAAGCTCGACCGAATCTACCAGCAGCTGGAGCAGCTCGTCCGAGCATTGAATGCAAACATGTGCAACACTGTGTCTACCTCTGTAGAGCCGAACGCTGAGAAGAAGGATCCTACAATGCAGCAAAACCCTCAGCCGACTCCACCGCAGCCCCAGCCTGTCCAGCACGTGTACTACGTGCAGGTTCCGGAGCAGCCACCGCAGCCTCAGACGCAGATGGTTGTATACCAACCAGAGCACCAGCCCACATACTCCGAGCAGTTCTCTCCACCTCCGCCACTGATCCAGGAGATCAATGGCGTCTGGAACAATGAAGCGCAACTGACCCGTCCTCAGGGACACTCTCAAGGTCAGAACATGGGCAACCGGCCCTATCATCAGCAGCAGCAGGGTGGGAGACCATTCCAGCAGCCTTACCAGTACCAGCCTCCCTCGCACGGGAACACTTGGAGGCAGAATTACCAACATGGTCCTCAGCAGTCCGGATATCGTGGACAAGGATATCACCAGCAACCGACTGCTCAATACAATCAGCACAATTCACAGTACACCTCCAATCCTCCTTCTCAACAATTTTCACAAGGATATCAGTCGCAATCTCATCCATCATACCAGCATTCTAGACCCCAGCAGGGGGAATCCTCTGAGATTGTATCGGCCAATCCGGCCCTGGCCTGTTTGGAGCAGTTGATGAAGAACATGGCTGAGATGAACCAGAAGATCGACGACCTGACGGCAGCAAAAACCGTCATACCAACCCAGGTCGAAGCTAAACCTAACAATTTCCGACGCAAGGAGCAGGTAGCCGGCAGTGTCCAACCCGAATCAGGTGAAATTAATTGTTTTTTATCTAACGCTGTTACTCTCAGGAGCGGTAGGACACTTCGGCCATCGGCGACGGCGAAGGGAAAGCACATTGCATCTGACGGGGAATCGTCAGTCCAGCCAACACCAGGGCCAGCCAGTATTTTGGGAGCAGCACCAGCATCCAGAAAACCACAAAAAATGAGGAAAATCGAAAAACACAAAAAGATAGCAGCAACCTCGGTGGAGATCAGCCAGCATTGGAGACGCCTACACCCACATCACAGCCAGCTCCTGACAGGAGGAGCACCGCACCTGCAGCGAGTCCAACGCCAGTACCTGAAGCCGAGCCTGTCATTTTTGGTCCGCAAATTGTAGATGAATCCATTCCTTTTTGTCATCTACCTGTAAACAACAATACAGACACTATTTTGAATGATATTGGTGAAGAGTTTGTAAATATTCCTTTTCCTGAAGCAATGAAAAAACACAAAAAAATGAAAATTTTGAAAAGTGATTTGTCTGACCCTGTTATCATAGAAATCATTCAGAATTTGGTGCTGAATATGCCATTGATGAAAGCTCTTGAGTACATACCCGCCGTAAAGAAAGGATTGAAAGAGGCATGCACGACCAAGCGCAGGCCGAACCCCCACAATTCTAGAAGCAAAGGTGGCAAGTCCGAAAAAAACACATTCTCACAATGGCCACAGTTAACGCCATCAGCAACCTCCCGGATAAAAAGCCAGATATGGGAGAACCTCTTGTACGTGGCCAGATGTTTAATCAGGAATTCAAGCGAACACTTCTCGACAGTGGATCATCTGTCAATTTGATGCCAGCCTCACTACTCACGGAGTTCAGGTTAGGACCGCTCAAGCCTACAAGGATGATTCTGCAGTTTGCAGACAAGTCAGTCAAGCGGCCTAGGGGCCTGTTGGAGGACGTGATCGTCACGGTTCAGGGAAAGCCATTCCCGGCCGATTTTGTGGTCTTAGATATGGACATCCCCGCTCCGTTGCTCCTTACCCCGATCATACTCGGAAGACCATTTCTGCGGACATCAAACGCAGTGGTGAATTATGTGACAGGAGAAATCACTTTTGGAGCTGGGAATGAAACTATCAGAGTAGAGACCCTGTCTGAGAGAACACCAGCTGAACAGACATCTGCGTCATGCGCAAGGGTGATCGAACATGATGAAGACTGCGATTTTCTAGCAAAAATTCAAGATACCAACCTATTTCTGGATGACAAGGAGATCCATGGATTCCTCTATCCTGAGGAGGAAGTGGAGACCGCAGTCGAATTTCCTTGTATCAATCAAGATGAGGAATGTGCTGATGTGCTACAAGATACTGCCGTGGGGGTGATGTGCCTTCAAAACCAAGAGCCGAGGTTTGAAGCATTGTCTGATGAAGATGACATCATTGAGGAATTCTGTCAGGATCTGAGAGATGAAACAAAGCAGATTATGGTGGACACTGAACAGTTGAAAGAATCACCACCTGCACTGATAGCTGAGGTCACCACTGAAACAGCTCAGACCCCGCCCGAGCTAAAACCTTTGCCCTCCAACATGAAGTATGCCTTCCTTGCGGGAGAACCTAATATGCACCCGGTCATTATCAATGCCCATCTGACCGAAGACCAAGAATCTCGTCTGATGGAGGTTCTTGAATGCAACCGCAAGGCGATAGGCTGGCGAACTTCTGATCTCCATGGGATTAATCCGTCACTTTGCTCACACCGCATCTTTCTAGAAGAAGATTGCAGGCCCTCTCGAGAATTGCAGAGAAGATTAAATCCGAACCTGCGGGAGGTTGTTATGAAAGAGATCCAGAAATGGTGCGATGCGGGATTTATCTACCCCATCTCTGACAGCAAATGGGTGAGCCTGTTGCATGTTGTGCCCAAGAAATCAGGGATCACCATTGTGAAAATGACAAAGAAGAGGAGATTGCTACCAGAGTACCCACTTCTTGGTGAGTGTGCGTGGATTACAGAAGACTTAACCTCGCCACCAAGAAGGACCACTTTCCTCTACCCTTTATCGACCAGATCTTGGAGAGATTGGCCGCGAAGGAATACTTCTGCTTCTTGGATGGATACTCTGGGTATAATCAAGTTGCTATTGCTCCTGAAGATCAAGAGAAGACCACGTTCACATGTCCTTTTGGCACATATGCCTTCAGACGGATGCCGTTCGGGCTTTGCAACGCCCCAGCCACATTTCAGAGGTGTATGCTTGCAGTCTTTGCCGATATGGTGGGCAACTTTCTCGAGGTCTTTATGGACGATTTTTCAGTCTACGGGGATTCATTTGATCAATGTCTGGATTATCTAGACCGAGTCTTACGGAGGTGTTGCGATGTCAATCTTGTGCTCTCCTGGGAGAAGAGCAATTTCATGGTGACCGAAGGAATTGTGCTGGGTCACGTTGTTTCTAAACGTGGCATGGAGGTTGACCCAGCCAAGGTGGATGTAATTTCAAAACTTGAACCACCTACAAATATCAAGCAAGTCCGGTCGTTCTTGGGCCATGTCGGATTTTACCTACGATTTATCAAAGATTTCAGCAAGCTGGCCAGATCGTTGACTGAGTTGCTCGGCAAGGACAATGAATTCATTGTGGACGACCGTGTGCTCCTTGCCTTTAATCAGTTCAAAGAGCTCATCACGCAGGCCCCTGTCCTACAGCCACCGATTTGGACTCAACCTTTCGAGATTATGACCGACGCGTCAGATTATGCCATCGGAGCTGTACTGGGACAGAGGAAAGACAATATACCATTTGCGATTCACTACGCTAGCCGAACGCTCGATGAAGCCCAGAGAAACTACACTGTCACTGAAAAGGAGCTGCTAGTGCTAGTCTTTGCTTTGGAGAAGTTCAGATCTTACCTCCTTGAAGGGCGCAAAATCGATCACTCGGATAAAGGTACTAATCGGTCGTTGTGACCCGAGCAATCAAATGCACTCAATCAAGAAAAATGAACCACTAATATCAATAAAATCAGATAAAACCAAAATAGCGGTCTTGCTATTGGATTAACCTGGTATAGCACCCAGGGTCGAACTCAAGGAGCACGGGTTGGCTGAGAGGCCTACGAAGTAGTAAAAAGGAATAAAATAAAAGAACAAAATATTTTTAGTGGTTTTTAAATATTTTTATATTTTTTTGGATTTTTAATGGATTGAGAAAATAAGAAAAACAAAGAAAAGCACACTTCAACAATTTATTTAAGGCACTAAAAATCAACCAAAAATTCAAACAAAAATATTTTTATGTATTTTATATTTTTTAGTGTTTTTGGTGAATTTTTGAGAATTTTCTGATGTTTATCTAATTTTCTAAAAATCAAACAGTAGCTAAAAGAGATGGTACTGTCCAGTCGAGCCAAAAAGCCCTAGATAAAATATCTAAGAGCTCCAAAATGGCCTGGAGGTAATTTTCCTACAAAGAAGACAAAATGAGGAAAATTTAGGTACCAATTTTATTATTTTTGGGTTTTTAATTTATTTACTAGAATTTTTATAGGTTTTTGAGTGTTTTTAAGTTTTTAGTTGTTTTAAGTAATGCAAAATAGCCAAAATTGGCTAGAAAATCAAACTAAGCAAAACCAACAGTAAATAATTTTTATAGAATTTTTAATTGAGTTTTAATATTTTTTGTGATTTTTCAAGCTAGACAGTGACAAAAATAAAGGTTTTGATTTTTTAAAAATACCAAACGAAATCAAAAATGTCCACAAAAATCCACGAAAATTTTACACCATGGCAGGAGCCATGTATCCAATTTTCGTTGGATTTGGAGGTGATTTGATATTTTATTCAAAAATAAAAGAGGGGTACTATGCACAGGGACCAAAGTGCAAATACCCAAAGTTCTGGGGGGTCTGGTGCTAAATACCCAGCAAAACACGCGCCACGCGCGTGCCTGGGGCACTCAGGGACCCCAAATGTGATAAAAATAAGTCCCGAGGACTTATTGGTAACAAGTACCAAAAGTCCAGGGGCTTATCTACAAAATACCCAAAATATAACGCACATGTTGAAATAAATCATGCACAGGGGTATAAATGCAAATAAGTAAAAGATTTCATTCATTAAATAACATCCAGAACTACAGGGGTCTCTATTGCAAATAAACCAAAATATCACGTGTCGATGCACGTGTCCACAACTGGCAGGGGTATAAATGCAAATAACGTGAAGCACATGGTCCAATATACAAATAGCCCTAAAACTAAACAACTGACTTTAATATTTACAGGACTAAAACGAAATAAAAATAAAGACAGGGCCTAAGGGTAAATTACCCTTTATTATGCGGATGGGCTGGATGCGCGCCACGTGGATGATCGGAAGGCAGCTGACGGTGGGCGCTCCAGATGACGTCTCCTCAGATCGGACGATGAAGGCTGCTCCGGAGATGGACGGCTAGGATTGAATCTGGAGCGGGAGGGGACGATCGACGGCAACGGAGGGTCCTAGAAGAACAGGTTCCCGGCTAGACTCGTCGGGCTCGGGTGTGCGCAGCTGACCTCCGGGGAGCACTCTGATGGTCGGAGAAGGATCGTGGAGGGCTCCCGCATCTGCCGGTGGGCTCCGATGATCGAGCCGAGCTCCGAGGAGCTCGGGCGAGGTCGGCGGAGCTGGGTCTCCTGGCTGGATGACGAAGGGCCTCAGATGGCCCTCGTTTCGACCTGAAAAGTGAACTAGAAGACTCACGGGTCGTGGGCAAATTGCCTCGACCCGGTTAGGCGAAGTGGGGGTGACTAATGCGTCGGGACGGCGAGCTCCGACGAAGGTGGTGGACGGAGGAGCTCGGTTCCCAGCTCCTGTGCGAGCTGGGTTGAGTGAATGGGTGAAGAAGGTGCGTCGGAGAGTGGCGGAGACGAAGGTCGATTCCGATGATCGATAGGGGTAACGGAGTGGTCAGAATCGAAGAAACGCGGCGGCGGAGCGATTTGGGCGTAAACTGAAATTACAGGTAAAGATAGGCTATCGGAGCTACCTGGGTGGTCGGAGAGACTGGGGAGGAGCTGCTGAAGCTCATGGTCGTCGCCTCAAGGATCGTCTCGCTCCGAGGCTCGGAGCTCACGCGTGTGGCGGAGCTGCGGCAGCTGGGCTCGCCGGATCGATGGCTAAGCTCCCTCTCCTCGCTTCGACAGGTCAGGACGCAAGCTGTCACTCTTGCGTGCACTCTGGAGCTCACTGGGGGTGGAGGCAAGTGACCAAAGATCGGCAATCGAGTGGCGGAACTGCAGCTATATACGGCTAGGGGTCCGAGAAAGATGGGTCCGGGCAAGCTCAGGAGCGCGCGGATCCCGAGGGAGCGGCTCCGGCAAGGATGTCGGATGAACGATTACGGATTCGGGCCCGGGGTTTAGGAAAATGGGTGTCGAATCAAGCGGGTATAATTTTGAGAAATTGGGTCGGGCGCTTGCATCCGCAGAAGGTGGTCCTGGGGGGGGGTAGTTGACCGGGCGGTCAACACCCCCAGGACCCAATGGAAATCGGCCACGTGGCTGGATCTTAAAATGAAAAATAAAGGTAGCTAGGGGCCGAATTTGCAAAAACTCAAAACACAAAATATTTTTATTTTATTTTTTTCTATTTTTTAGTGATTTTTAATTAATTTTTGGAAATTTAAATAAGCTATATACATAGTATGTACTATTTAGGTATATGTACACAATTAGGGTTTTTGATTTTTGATTTTTAAATTATTATTTTTGTATAATTTTATCCCTATTTTATATTTTATTTATTTATATTATAAAAGGGTGTTTTTATTTTATTTTTATTATTTATATACATGAGTAAAATAAGTACATATATACATTTATATACATGGTATATGTACAATGTATTTTTGTATTTTTAATTTTGCTATTTTTATTTGGTTTTTATTTTAATTGTTTTTATTTTATTTATTTACAATATATAACATAAACTATTTACAAAAATTATAAAAATTAATTTTAAATATTTACAAGGCTAAATAAATATGTGTGTGAATATATGTACAAGGTGACTATACAAGAGGTGTTTTTGTTTTTTTTTGTTTTTAATTTTTAAATTTTTCTTTTGATTTTATATTTATAAATAGATACAAGTATTTACAAGCATAATTTAAGCTCTTTTTGTTGAGGAAAATACTTTTATTTATTTACATAGGTATTTACACACATGAGCCCCTATCTCCCTCTACTTTGGCTTTTATGCGGTCAGGCCCCTGCTGAGCCCTCCCTTGGGTTAGGTTGCTCAATATTTATTCTAAATATTTCCCTCTTTTTCTTTTTGATCTTTATTCTTTTATTTTTGCACAAAAACATGCTAATTATAGGTTTTTACACAATGCATGCTTTTGGTAATTATTCCTATTTACACATATCTACATGTATTTGCAAAGGTTTTTGTAGCTAAAATATAAGAATAAAGAGTGATGAATGGGTATTCATCACCCCCCTATACTTAACTTTGCTAGTCCCTTAGCAAACACTTATTTGAAAAAGAAGTGAAAAAAGAAAGAAAGAAAAGAAAAAGAGGATGTACATGGATCAAGGTTGATTATTAAACTTGCCTTCATTAAATTGGGGTATGGAGCTCGATCAGATCTTTGGATTATTAATGTGTCGGAACCTTACTTAGATTTAAGCTTAAAACTCAACAGCCTCTGAGTTCCACTAATCTATAACCAAGACTCCTCAATGCTCCAGATCAGAACAAGTCATCAATCACAAACCCTGAAGACCATGAATCTTTTCTTGTATTGTGAATGTGAAGTCTAATCTCTCCACCTCAGAAATGGCAACTTGACAACCCTCCCCAACAAGGTAACTCTATGACCTCAATCTGGCCACTCTTTCCTCGAGAAGCGGGGTATTCCCTTTTAAGTTCAAGTCAACCGGCTCAAGAAGAGGAGGAAGAAGAAGAGAATGGGTCAAGGCCAGTGTAGCCAAGTACCCTTGGGAGCTTGACCAGTGTAGCCAAGTCTCCCTGCTGCAAGCTGCAACAGGTGGAACATGAAACCAAGCTTTGCTTATTGCACTCTATATACATACTCCGGTGGGATTATCATTTTCTCTCAGACTCACCACTTTTTTGGAGTTATTTTCTTTTTGCGCATTTTTTTTCAAGTGCATCTGTACAACATATACATGTGCAGCATATATACAAGGAGTTTTTCCTCTTGAGCCAGTAGACTATCCCTCTTTTGAAGCTTTATTGCAACCCACAACTCCCGTCGTTAGACCTCATGGCAACCAGACCAAGTTGAGACACACTTCCTTCACTAAAAGAAAAAGAGAGGTTCCGCCTAGAAGTACTACCCTCATATGCTACCCCAAGTCAAGGAAGACTGCCTCCTCACCACCTCATCCGTGGAGAGCTCGGTGCATAGTGCTGGTGTCCAAGCAAAGCCATAATCTATATGAGTCATGTGTTGTTGTTAAGTGCTCTACTTAGGCTCATTGAGATGACATGTGATCATAGCCTAGTGGACTCAAAGAATTAAGTCACCATGGACCTGAAAAGCCTTAAACCTAAGCCCTATAAGTTTCCTCTTAGAAGTTAGGTAGATTAAGATCTTAATCAAGCTCCATTTCTCAATTTGATTCCAGGCTAGTTTAAATGTCAACTATCATCCAGAAAAACTATATACATATGTACAAAAGATGCTTATTTACACAAAGTTTACAATCTGCAAAATTTTTGAAAAATGTTTTGAAATCATGAATGGATGATGCATGAAGTGCAAGTTTTGCAAAAAGATATTTACACACATTTACACAAGATTTTTGCAAACTTTTGATTTTTCAAAACATTTTGGAAAAATTTTGTACTATATACATAATTTTGATACAAAAATATTTACACAAGCTTTACACAAAAAGATTTTTGAAACCATTTTTACAAAAATAATTTGTACACTAGCTATTTATGTGCAAATAAAAGAAGTTTATGTACATGAAAATTTTTAATTTTTGTGATTTTTAGCTATTTTATTTATTAACACACTCACACAAAGTACGAGTTATGGCTAAAGTATATATGAAATATATACACCCCCCTATACTTAGCTCGAACGATGTCCTCAGAGTCAAGAGCGATGAAGAAGACATAACTCGTACCAGGTATAGGGAAGTGAAAAGAAAGGCTATATACAAAGAAGAATGAGTGAAAAGTCAAGAGGATCTCGGTTCTTCCCCCTATACTTAGGATTAAATAATCCTAAGTATAGCAGGCTGTATACTAAGGGAAACTCCGAGTGGAGAATGTACAGGGTCTACCCCCCCATACTTAGGGTGAAATATCCCTAAGTATAGGCAGCAAAACAGGGGCAGGCAGAAACAAAAGAAATACCCAAACAGTCTCACATCCCCCCTATACTTAGGGTAAAGTGCACCCTAAGTATAGCATAATCACAAGATGAAGAAAGGGATGTGGGACTAAAGAATGTAGTGATATGGACATCTGGATCTATACAAGGCGGAAGATCAGTGAAACTCAGGCGTGAGATGCATTAGATGTGAGTCAAAGACTACATCTCACGTAAAATGAATAGGGGCAAGATCAGCGACCCGCGGCTCATGATCTAGAAATGGCTTGAGCCGCTGGCCGTTCACTCGAAAGGTACTCTCAGAAGACAACTCAGATATATCGATGCTACCGTTGTCGTGTACCTTTCTGACCAAGTAGGGTCCCTTCCATTTGCTCTGTAGCTTCCCTGGAAATAACCATAGCCTCGCATCAAACAACCATACTCTCTGTCCAATCTCAAAATGCGTGTGGCTGATATGAGAATCATGCCACTCCTTCACTTTCTCCTTATAATGTAGGCTGTTTGAGAACGATGCATCTCGAAGCTCCTCCAAGGCTGCTAACTCTTCCCTTCTCTGGTCTCCCATACCATCTGGATCCATCAAAATATCTGTGACTGCCCAAAGTGACTTGTGCCTCAGCTCAACAGGTAAATGGCACGGCTTGCCATATACGAGGCGAAAGGGAGATGTGCCTAATGGTGTCTTCAAAGACGTCCTATATGCCCACAAGACCGAGTCCAAAAGCTGTGACCAATCCTTTCGGTCAGGGCGGACGACTTTCTGCAATATAGTCTTGATCTCCCTATTCGACACCTCGGCTAGACCATTCGTCTGTGGATGATAAGGTGTAGCAACACGATGGTCTATGCAGAACTCGCTAGCAAGGGCCTTCACCTGGTCGTTGATGAAGTGAGATCCCCCATCAAAAATCAGAACTCGTGGAACCTCAAACCGCGTGATGATATGCTTCCTCAAAAATCTGCAAACTGTCCTCGCATCAGCGGCTCGGGCGGGGATAGCCTCCACCCAACGACTAACATAGTCCACGGCCAACAGAATGTACTCGAATCCCTGACTCTTAGGGAATGGACCCATGAAATCGATGCCCCATGCGTCAAAAACCTCACAGAAGTGAATGGGCTGCATCGGCATCATATCACGCTATCCACAAGTGCCCATCCTCTGACAGTCAGTACACCTCTTCACGAACTCATCCGAGTCCTTGAAGAGGGTAGGCTACCACAAGCCGGATTGGAGCACCTTCTGTGTCGTTCTCCTCCCAGAATGATGTCCTCCTGCCTCAAGCTTGTGGTAGTAAGTGAGGACGCTATGGTGTTCCTCCTGAGGAATACACCGACGCCAGACGCTATCCCCTCCTTCGTGGTAAAGGATGGGATCCTCCCAATGGTAGGACTTGGCCTTCGCAAGGAAGGTCTCAAGTCTCTACCTGGGCCAATCTTGTGGGACTTTCCCAGCAACGAGAAAGTTCACAATATCGGCGTACCACAGGAGTGAGGCGATAGCAAGGATCGCCTCATCTGGGAAGGTATCTCGAATAGGGTCAATCTGCTCAGTCTCCTCAGGCTGCTCTAAACGGGAGAGATGATCCACCACCACATTCTTGACTCCAGGCTTATCCTTGATCTCAATGTCGAACTCCTGGAGTAGAAGGATCCATCTAGTCAATCTGGCCTTAGCATCCTTCTTTGCCATGAGGTACCTGATGGCGGTGTGATCTGTGTACAAAGTCACTCTCCGATGATATACGATCTGAACTTATCCAGGGCAAACACTACGGCTAGCATTTCCTTCTCTGTGACCGTGTAATTCTGCTGGGCGGAATCCAATGTGCGGCTAGCGTAGTGAATGGCAAATGGAACTCCATCCCTCCTCTGTCCCAGCACTGCCCCCACGGCAAAATCGGAGGCATCCGTCATGATCTCGAATGGGAGAGACCAATCAGGCGGCTGGAGGATAGGAGCCTCAATAACACACTGCTGGAGAGTCGCAAAGGACGAAAGACACTTGTCATCGACAAGGAACTCGGTGTCTTTCGTCAAGAGGTCAGTCAACGGTCGGGCAATCCTGCTGAAATCCTGAATGAATCTCCTATAAAATCCAACGTGCCCCAGGAATGACCGTAGCTGCCTCAAATTGGACGGCGGTGCGAGTTTCCTAATGACATCAACCTTGGCCGGATCTACCTCCATGCCCCTGTTGGAGATGATGTGGCCAAGCACCGTCCCTTGAGTCACCATGAAGTGACTCTTCTCCCAAGATAGAACCAAATGACACTCAATACATCGCTGGAGTACTCGGTCTAGGCAGTCAAGACAGGAGTCGAATCTGTCGCCGTAGACCGAGAAATCGTCTATGAAGACCTCTAAAACACTCCCCTACCATGTCCGAAAAGATCGACAGCATGCACCTCTGAAAAGTCGCAGGGGCATTGCATAGCCCGAATGGCATGCGTCGAAAGGCATATGTACCAAAGGACAGGTAAAGGTGGTCTTCTCCTGGTCCTCAGGAGCGATGGCCACCTGGTTGTAACCCGAGTACCCATCCAGGAAGCAATAATGGCTCTTCCCTGCCACTCTCTCAATAATCTGGTCAATAAAAGGCAGGGGGAAATGGTCCTTCTTGGTGGCCTGGTTGAGTCTCCTGTAGTCGACGCAGACCTCCAAGAGGTGGGTACTCGTGTAGCGATCTCCTCTCCCGACTCACTGATCACAGTCGTGATGCCCGTCTTCTTGGGCACCACATGCAAGGGGCTAACCCACTTGGAGTCAGAAAAGGGATAAATAAAACCTGCACCCCACCATTTTGATATTTCCTTCATCACGACCTCTCTCAGGTTGGGGTTCAGTCGCCGCTGGAACTCACGCGACGGCTTCGCCCCCTCCTCGAGATAGATATGGTGGGAGCACACTGATGGACTAATCCCATGGAGATCTGCTACGCTCCATCTGATCGCCTTGCGGTTCTTTTCAAGAACCCCCATCAAACGGGATTCCTGCTCTCCAGTCAAATCGACGGAGATGATGACTGGGTACATCTCTGGCTCGCCCGCAAGGAACCGATACTTCAGCGAAGTAGGGAGCGGCTTCAGCTCTAGAAGGCTGGGTGCTGGCAAATCTGGCTGCGGAAGAAAATGAGTGAATGCTGCTAAGTCTGCCAAATCTGCCTGGGAGAAAGAAAGCGAGCTCTCGCAAACTGGATCGGGAGAAGGCTGCTCAACTACACTATCTCTGATATGCTCTGCATCTACCTCCTCCTCATCTGTAGGCTCAAGTGGACTCATGTCTGGCATCCGATCATCACAATCTGCCCAATCAGACTCTGAATCCGAGGGATCTGTATCAACCGCGGTGGCATCAATACCACCGTAACACAAGGTGGCCTCAGCACCACCATCACTGATAGTCGTGTCGCGATCAAGGACCGGCTCTGCTGCCTCTGTGGTATCCTGAACCAGGGCTGTGCTCTCCAGACTCTCCTCTGCTATCATCTCGGCATCAGCTGTATCTGAAAATGAGAGGATGGCCTGTGCTGCAGGATCTGCCCATGCTGCCTCGTCATCAGTGATCACAAAATCACAGTCCTGGTGGATATCTGGCTCTGCGTCTGTCACCTGCACTGAATCGGTGCTGGCCTCTGAGCGTGCTCTCTCTAGCTCTGTAGTCCTCGACCGTCTCTATTTGTATACTCTCGCCCTCGACGCGAAAGTATACCTTCCCGCTATCATGATCAGTCACCGCCTTGGTTGTGGCCAAGAACGGACGACCGAGGATGATGGGGGTATCGGCCACTGAATCAGGGATCTCCATGTCCAACACTACGAAGTCCACAGGGAATTTCAGGCCCTGAATCGTGATGATAACGTCTCGCAACAACCCTTCGGCCTCTTGACAGATCGATCAGCAAACTGAAGGACTGTCCTGCTCTGTTGAAGAGTGCCCAACTCGAAGCGGTCGAGAAGGGCTGCCGGAAGTAGGTTGATCGACGACCCGCTATCTAATAGAGTCCGGTCGAACCTCTGCTCACTAATCTGACATCTGACATACGGGGCCCCTGAATCTGGCCTTTTGGCTGGCAGACGGTTCTGGATCGCAAAACACGTGGCTTTCGTCAGCACATGAATCTCTGAAGTGTGGTTCCTCCTCCTCCTCCTGACTGTGGTCCCTATCTCTCAAAGATCACTGAAGAAGGGGGATGTGCTGCAAAGCCTCCTGGAGGGTCAGCTGGATGTGGAATCTATCGATCATGCTCTGACTGAACTCCTCCTGCTCTCTCTTTTTTGGATCATTTTCTTTTTCTTCCTCTTCACCATCTGAAGGGCTCTAGGAAGGGGATCACAGGGTCCTTCGCAGATGAAGGACTAGGAAAAGGCCTAGACGGCTCGACGGCTGGATCCACACATACATCACTCACCACAGTGGGACCAGAAGAAACTAAACCTTTTCCTTTATTCAAAATAGAGTTCTGAGATACAGTAACATGAGGAAAGACAACATCTCTATCAAAACGAACACTGGTGGTCTCAGTACCACCTCTGGCTGGCTCTGCTGCTGGACGTCTCGCGGCATCAGTACCGCGGGCTGGCTCGGCTAAACTGGTGCGTCAGTACCACCTCCTCGAACTGGTGAAGCGGCGGCCTCAGTACCGCCGGTGGAATCAGCATCCTTGGTGGCATCAGTGCCACCATCATCGTCTGGAGCGGCCTCAGTACCGCTCTCCTCCTCCTCATGTGGCGCCCCGGAAGTATCCTCGTGGTGTAGCTCAGACGAGGCGCTGTCGCCTGCTGGTGTCCTACCGCTCCTAAGTGTAACAAAATCAGCATCAAATAGATCCGAAGATGTATCATCAAATGGGTCACTAGGAGTGGCATGCTCAGTAGAAACTACCTGCTCAGACTTCCTCTTGAGGTTGTTCGGGTTCGGCTCGATCTGTGCAGGAATGGCGGCCTTCCCTCTCACCAGGTCCCGCATCTCCTGGCGGAACTCGTCCATCTCCTGTCTAAATGTGGCCTGCTGATCCATGAGGAGGCGGGCGATGTCATCCAAGGCGGGCTCTCCTGGGAACCCGACGGGTAGCCTCTCTGGTGCTGAGGCTGCTGGAACTGCTGGTGGTGCTGCTGAGAGGGGTAAGAAGAGGGATGATGCTGGTATGCTGGGTGAGGCCTGCTGCTCACGTCTCCACGACTGTCCCTGCTGCTGATAGGGACGAGGGACGAAGGATGATGGCTGGTGTGACTGATAAGCTGGGGGCTGCTGCTGCGGCTGGTGATCTCTCTGCTGGGAGTACTGCCCTCCCTGACCGGCTGGCTGCTGCTGGGGCTGGGTACCTCCACTCCCCCACCTGAATCCGGGATGGTCTCGTCGGATCCCAGGCTGGGGGCGGTCATACCAAATCCCGTTGACATCCATCAACGGCTCTGCATCATAGGGGGCTGGCGGGAGTACTGCCAGAGGCTGATCCGACTGGTAGACCACCATCTGCATGTCTGGAGATGGTGGGGACTGGTAGGTGGGCTGTGACTACTGGTACGGCTCCGCCTGTACAAGATGAACCTGTCTAGGCTACTGTAGGGAGCTGGAGCGCTGGGACGAGCTGCTGCTGCCACCGGAGTCGCCTCGCGACTGAAGACGGGGCTGTGAAGCCGTCTGTGCCTCCTGGAGACACATGAGCTGGGTCTTCATGTCGCTCAGAGTCTGTGCCATCTGTTCCATCTGCATGATTCCCTGGCATTGCTTCTTCTCTATCAGCTCCATGCGGTCCAACTTCTCGCTGATGATCCCCATGTCCGCAGCGGACGACTCTGCCTGTGCTGCTGCGACTGCGGACGAACTAGATGGACCTGCATCGACCCGTGCTATCCGCTGGTACTGCACAGGTCCTGGCTGCTGCTGGGGTCTCTATGTGTACAACCGGGTATGGGACATCACCTTGTAATTCTCGGCCATCTCCTCGTAGATGGCCCAGACCTGGTCGTGGTCCTTGGCGAAATAGGACCCGCCGCAAGAAGCGTTCACCAGACCCTGGAGCTCTGGTGTCAACCCGCTGAAGAAGCTCTGAACTAGGTTCGGCTTGGAAATGTCGTGGTGCGGGCATCTGTCTGTGAGCTCTCGGAACCTCTCCCATGCCTCGTGAAACTGCTCGTTGGGGAGCATGGAGAAGTTGCTGATCAGGCCCTCGCTGCATTCGTCCGCCCGAGTGGATAGTACTTGTTCAAGTACTCGGTGCGGAGCTGCTCCCAGGTGTAGACAAACCTCCCAAATGCTTCAGCCAGGTGGCTGCTCTGTCAGCTAAGGAGAAGGAAGGCGATCATCCTGATCGTGTCCTGGTCCACCTGACAGTCGTGGACAGTGCTGCATATCATCAGAAACTCCTGGAGGTGGAGATGGGGCACCTCTGTCGCGAGTCCATGGAAGCGGGGGAGTAGCTGCAAAGTGTTCGGGGGGAACTTGAAGTCCCCACGATCGCTGGAAGTACTACCCAGTGGTGTGTCAGCGTCGACCCGGGGTTGTGTAACTCCCGCATCGGTCTCGGTGGTCCTCCGGCCGCTCCCGTGGCGGCGGCCGCTGCTGCGGTGGCTGCTGCGGCTGCTGCATCCGCATCATCTGGGATCCTCGGTCCCTCTCTCCTCTGCTCTCGCTCTGCTCTCTGTGCTCGCATCTGCTCCATCTCTCTCCTCATGTCAATCATGAACGCTCCCTGATCCCTCAGCTGCTGCTGGACTGTCTCCAACGAGGCGATCAGGGTGGAGTTAATCGCTCCCTGATCCAATACGAAGTGCTCAGGCTGACGGGAACGATCCTCAGAACTGTCGGCCATGTCGTCTGCTGCAAAATCAAACGAGCCCAACTCAGGTGCTGTCAAATCTATCAATCTCTCCTCGGGCTCATGTCTCTCAGGTCCGAAAGAAAGGGGTCGAGGGGGAACAGGGCGGAGTCGTACTCGGGCTCAGAGAGCTGGTCTTGGCTCTTGCGGGCCAACCTAGATGACTGGGTGGACGTGCCCGAAAGCGGTGCAGCCAGAGGCTGCCTAAGAGAGCGTCGACCCATCATCTTGATCTGGCGAGTAGGGCGGATGAGATCTGGAGAAACTATGATCACAAAACAAACCCCCGGTTCACCAACGCGACGCGAGCTGAAGACCGTGAAAGTTCGGTCAAATTATCTTGTCGATTTTATTAGGTGAACACACAAAATATTAGAGCGCTTACGTGACCTGTTAGGATACCCGATGCTACCCCAACCGATTGGCCCGCACGGAAGAGTCGGTAATCAGTCGGGACTAGCACCGGAGGGCTCTACCTAGGGTGCGGGTCACTCTCTCGCGCATCCAAACCATACAATGAGGGGGTTGCTCTCCCCAAGAAAAATTTTTTTTAGGGTGAGCGTCTTTTAAGATCAATAGTGTTAACCAGTCCCAATTTTATGGTTTTTCTTTTTACTATTTTTTTCTCAAATCAAAACAAAAGGCCTAACGAATTTTTCGATTCTCCTGGTTATTTGATCCAAAACAGGGGGAGAAGACGAAAAAGCCGATGCGCGATGAAATCAATGATGCATGCTGAGTCAGAAATGCGTACCTTGTCTCCAGCACTCTACATGCAAGTGATCTGCGCAGAATTTAAAGACTGAAAATAAACTGCCTATATGATGCAACGGGAAAGCCGAGTCCTAGACGAGCAATTTCTATCGCAAGAACCGTCTAACCGGTCACCAACCTCCAAGCCAAAGAGTCCGGTCTTGGCCCGTCCCTCCTCTGTCCGACAAATCGGGGGTAGGAGAAAGCGCTTTACAGGACGGGCTGCGGCACGTAGGCTACGAAGGAGATGAGTCGGTTATTTTTATTAATTGATTATTAGTGAGTCCAATTAGCGTTCTATAGGAACAGGCAAGCAGTTAGGTGTGGGGACCCTACTAATTACGGCACAAGCAAGAGAAATTCCTAAGTCTAGGGGCCGAGCAAAAACCGCATAAACACCGGAAAAGGCGGTAAGAAAATAAAAGAAAACCAAAACCGCGTAAAAAAACCGCGAAAATCCTAAGGGTCCCCCGAGCACACCGGTGCTCGGCGAAACAGACCCGCTAAGTCAAAAGTCCACAAATGTCCTGAGAGTCCCTGTATTATTACAATAATAATGAAATAAAAATGAAAATCCTCTCCCACTCGACTCTCTCTCACTCTCTCTTGCAGCTCCGCAAAGAAAGGAGCCGCCTCCGAATCCCGCGGTTGCGTCAGCTTCTCGAAATCAGCCGCCTTGGTCCTCGGGCCCTCGCAAGAAAGAGAAGAATGGTCAGACCAAGATAATCAAATAATAAAAAGGAAAAAATAAATGGAAATAAAAATGAGGGTATATATGCAAAAATATAAAATAAACACTCAAAATAATAAAAACGAAAATAAAAGAAAAAGAAAATAAAACAAAATAAAACAAAAATGAAAATAAAAACAAAAGCCGCGAAAAGCCGCGAGCTCTGAAAGAGCCGCGAAAAGCCGCGAAAACAAAAACAAAGCAGAAACAAAAACTACTAAGCCGTGCTCCCCGGCAACGGCGCCATTCTGATGAGCGCAGAATCGATCACTCGGATAAAGGTACTAATCGGTCGTTGTGATCCGAGCAATCAAATGCACTCAATCAAGAAAAATGAACCACTAATATCAATAAAATCAGATAAAACCAAAATAGCGGTCCTGTTATTGGATTAACCTGGTATAGCACCCAGGGTCGAACTCAAGGAGCACGGGTTGGCCGAGAGGCCTACAAAGTAGTAAAAAGGAATAAAATAAAAGAACAAAATATTTTTAGTGGTTTTTAAATATTTTTATATTTTTTTGGATTTTTAATGGATTGAGAAAATAAGAAAAACAAAGAAAAGCACACTTCAACAATTTATTTAAGGTACTAAAAATCAACCAAAAATTCAAACAAAAATATTTTTATGTATTTTATATTTTTTAGTGTTTTTGGTGAATTTTTGAGAATTTTCTGATGTTTATCTAATTTTCTAAAAATCAAACAGTAGCTAAAAGAGATGGTACTGTCCAGCCAAGCCAAAAAGCCCTAGATAAAATATCTAAGAGCTCCAAAATGGCCTGGAGGTAATTTTCCTACAAAGAAGACAAAATGAGGAAAATTTAGGTACCAATTTTATTATTTTGGGTTTTTAGTTTATTTACAAGAATTTTTATAGGTTTTTGAGTGTTTTAAGTTTTTAGTGGTTTTAAGTAATGAAAAATAGCCAAAATTGGCTAGAAAATCAAACTAAGCAAAACAAACAGTAAATACTTTTTATAGAATTTTTAATTGAGTTTTAATATTTTTTTTGTGATTTTTCAAGCTAGACAGTGACAAAAATAGAGGATTTTGATTTTTTAAAAATATCAAACGAAATCAAAAATGTCCTCAAAAATCCACGAAAACTTTACACCATGGCAGGAGCCATGTGTCCAATTTTCGTTGGATTTGGAGGTGATTTGATATTTTATTCAAAAATAAAAGAGGGGTACTATGCACATGGACCAAAGTGCAAATACCCAAAGTTCTGGGGGGTCTGGTGCTAAATACCGAGCAAAACACGCGCCACGCGCGTGTCTGGGGCACTCAAGGACCCAAATGTGATAAAAATAAGTCCCGAGGACTTATTGGTAAAAAGTACCAAAAGTCCAGGGGCTTATCTGCAAAACACCCAAAATATAACGCACATGTGGAAATAAATCACGCACAGGGGTATAAATGCAAATAAGTAAAAGATTTCATTCATTCAATAACATCCAGAACTACAGGGGTCTCTATTGCAAATAAACCAAAATATCACGTGTCGATGCACGTGTCCACAACTGGCAGGGGTATAAATGCAAATAACGTGAAGCACAGGGTCCAATATGCAAATAGCCCTAAAACTAAACAACTGACTTTAATGGTTACAGGACTAAAACGAAATAAAAATAAAGACAGGGCCTAAGGGTAAATTACCCTTTATTATGCAGATGGGCTGGATGCGCGCCACGTGGATGATCGGAAGGCAGCTGACGGTGGGCGCTCCAGATGACGTCTCCTCAGATCGGACGATGAAGGCTGCTCCGGAGATGGACGACTAGGATTGAATCTGGAGCGGGAGGGGACGATCGACGGCAACGGAGGGTCCTGGAAGAACAGGTTCCCGGCGAGACTCGCCGGGCTCGGGTGTGTGCAGCTGACCTCCTGGGAGCACTCTGATGGTCGGAGAAGGATCGTGGAGGGCTCCCGCGTCTGCCGGTGGGCTCCGATGATCGAACCGAGCTCCGAGGAGCTCGGGCGAGGTCGGCGGAGATAGGTCTCCTGGCTGGATGACGAAGGGCCTCAGATGGCCCTCGTTTCGACCTGAAAAGTGAACCAGAAGACTCTTGGGTCGAGGGCAAATTGCCTCGACCCGGTTAGGCGAAGTGGGGGTGACTGATGCGTCGGGACGGCGAGCTCCGGCGAAGGTGGTGGACGGAGGAGCTCGGTTCCCAGCTCTTGTGCGAGCTGGCTTGAGTGAATGGGTGAAGCAGGTGCGTCGGAGAGTGGCGGAGACGAAGGTCGATTCCGATGATCGATAGGGGTAACGGAGTGGTCGGAATCAAAAAAACGCGGCAGCGGAGCGATTTGGGCGTAAACTGAAATTACAGGTAAAGATAGGCTATCGGAGCTACCTGGGTGGTCGGAGAGACTGGGGAGGAGCTGCTGAAGCTCCTGGTCGTCGCCTCAAGGATCGTCTCGCTCCGAGGCTCGGAGCTCACGCTGGTGGCGGAGCTGCGGCGGCTGGGCTCGCCGGATCGATGGCCAAGCTCCCTCTCCTCGCTTCGACAGGTCGGGATGCAAGCTGTCACTCTTGCGGGCGCTCTGGAGCTCACTGGGGGTGGAGGCAAGTGACCAAAGATCGGCAATCGAGTGACGGAGCTGCAGCTATATACGGCTAGGGGTCCGAGAAAGATGGGTCCGGGCAAGCTCAGGAGCGCGCGGATCCCGAGGGAGCGGCTCCGGCGAGGATGTCGGATGAACGATTACGGATTCGGACCCAGGGTTTAGGGAAATGGGTGTCGGATCAAGCGGGTATAATTTTGAGAAATCGGGTCGGGCGCTTGCATTCGCAGAAGGTGGTCCTGGGGGGGTAGTTGACCGGGCGGTCAACACCCCCAGGACCCAATGGAAATCGGCCACGTGGCTGGATCTTAAAATGAAAAATAAAGGTAGCTAGGGGCCGAATTTGCAAAAACTCAAAACACAAAATATTTTTATTTTATTTTTTTCTATTTTTTAGTGATTTTTAATTAATTTTTGGAAATAAAAATAAGCTATATACATAGTATGTACTATTTAGGTATATGTACACAATTAGGGTTTTTTATTTTTAAATTATTATTTTTGTATAATTTTATCCCTATTTTATATTTTATTTATTTATATTATAAAAGGGTGCTTTTATTTTATTTTTATTATTTATATACATGAGTAAAATAAATACATATATACATTTATATACATGGTATATGTACAATGTATTTTTGTATTTTTAATTTTGCTATTTTTATTTGGTTTTGATTTTAATTGTTTTTATTTTATTTATTTACAATATATAACATAAACTATTTACAAAAATTATAAAAATTAATTTTAAATATTTACAAGGCTAAATAAATATGTATGTGAATATATGTACAAGGTGACTATACAAGACGTGTTTTTGTTTTTTTTCTTTTTAATTTTTAATTTTTTCTTTTGATTTTATATTTATAAATAGATACAAGTATTTACAAGCATAATTTAAGCTCTTTTTGTTGAGGAAAATACTTTTATTTATTTACATAGGTATTTACACACATGAGCCCCTATCTCCCTCTACTTTGGCTTTTATGCGGTCAGGCCCCTGCTGAGCCCTCCCTTGGGTTAGGTTGCTCAATATTTATTCTAAGTGTTTCCCTCTTTTTCTTTTTGATATTTATTCTTTTATTTTTGCACAAAAACATGCTAATTATAGGTTTTTACACAATGCATGCTTTTGGTAATTATTCCTATTTACACATATCTACATGTATTTGCAAAGGTTTTTGTAGCTAAAATATAAGAATAAAGAGTGATGAATGGGTATTCATCACTCCTTGGGTCAAAGTAATCATTTACACTGATCATTCGGCCATTCGATATTTACAGCAGAAGAAGGACGCCAAACCACGTCTCATCCGGTGGATCCTTCTCCTTCAGGAGTTTGACCTGGAAATCAGAGATAAACCTGGAGTGAAGAATGTAGTGGCCGATCATCTGTCAAGACTTCCTGAACCAGAGTCTCATGAGCTGAACCTGTAGCCTATCACAGAGACCTTTCCAGATGAGGCAATTCTGTCTGTCGCCTCACTTCCTTGGTACGCGAACATCGTGAATTATCTGGTGACCAAGAAGATCCCACAAGACTGGCCTAAATTGAAAATAGACAGGTTCTTGTCCAAAATCCATTTCTACCAGTGGGAAGACCCGTATTTGTTTCGTGAGGGAGCAGATTGCATCTGGAGAAGGTGTATTCCTCAGGAGGAAGTTCCAAGTGTCCTCGCTGTCATGATCAAGATTCTGGAGGACACCATTCAGGCAAACGAACGACAGCAAAAGTTCTTCAAAGTGGCCTCTGGTGGCCTTCCTTATTCAAAGATGCAGATGAGTATGTCAAACGCTGTACTGACTGCCAAAAGATGGGCGGAACCATAGGAATGAGAGACACAATGCCTCTGAAATACATTCAGATCTCAGACGTCTTTGACGCATGGGGCATTGACTTCATGGACCCGTTTCCCAACAGTCAAGGTTATGAATATATTCTACTTGCTATCGATTATGTCAGTCGATGGGTGGAGGCTATTCCCGCCCGAGCCGCCGACAGTAGGACTGTCTGTCGATTCTTGAGAGATCACATCATAACACGGTTCGGGATTCCCAAAATTCTCATATCTGACGGGGGAAGTCATTTCATAAATAGAGAAGTGAAGAAGCTGACCCAAGAATTCTGCATCGAGCATCGTGTTGCTTCACCCTACCACCCGCAATCCAATGGCTTAGCTGAATGTTCAAACAGGGAGATCAAGACAATTCTACAGAAACTTGTGCGTCCGAATCGCAAGAACTGGTCTCAGCTGCTTGATTCCGTTCTTTGGGCTTACAGAACAGCGTACAAGTCACCCTTGGGAATGTCTCCCTACCATTTGGTGTATGGCAAGCCATGTCATTTGCCCGTGGAACTTATTCACAAATCTTTATGGGCTATTAATATCTGTAATTTGGACTCCAAACAAGCA
The DNA here is from genome assembly GCA_037367405.1 of Ottelia alismoides. Lineage (NCBI taxonomy): Eukaryota > Viridiplantae > Streptophyta > Magnoliopsida > Alismatales > Hydrocharitaceae > Ottelia > Ottelia alismoides. The sequence continues at coordinate 211,005 of JAZKJV010008617.1, read as the reverse complement.
GGAAAGAACAGAAAACTAGATCTGAACAGATTACTGGAATTCAGAGATTATGCATATGACAACAGCCTGATGTACAAGGAGAAGGTCAAAACATGGCATGACAAGCACATCCGCCATAAGTCCTTCGATCCAGGTCAGAAGGTATGGTTGTTCGATGCGAAATTAAAGATCTTTCCAGGCAAATTGAATAGCAAATGGACCGGGCCGTTCATGGTTAGGCAGGTGCGTGACAACGGAAGTGTATTGATATCCAATCTGTCAGCTGACGCACAACCTTTTGTAGTCAATTGACAGCTTCTGAAGCCATACCTTGAACATGACACATTCATGGCCGTCGTTGACTCAATTCAAGTAATCTATGAGGATGAGTTGAATATCTCAAAAGAGGCAGAGGAAGGCAAAGCACATCAAAACATTTTTGAATGATTTCCCTTTTCGTCTTTTCTTCTTTTCTTCTTTTCCATTCTTTTATCTTATTCTACCGAATTGATGCCATCCCTTTCACCACTGCTACACTTAGGATGTACTCTATCCTAAGTATAGGGGGGATGTGCATCCCGAGTTGTTCATACCCAATTTCATCTCTTTTCTTCTTTTCTTCTTTTCTTCTTTTCCTATTCTATCTTCTTTATCTATCAAAAAGGTGTCGCCCTTGTAGACAGTTGTCCATACTTAGGACGTACTTTGTCCTAAGTATAGGGGGGGTGCACCCCGAATTTCTCTAGTTTTCGATCCTCTCCATTGTCTCCTCTTCTTGTCTATACTTAGGGATATCTTACCCTAAGTATAGGGGGAGACAATCTGAGTACGATCTGTTCATTCCCACCCTTGACCCTCCCTGTCTTCTGTACAATCTGCTATACTTAGGATTATTTGATCCTAAGTATAGGGGGGGCAGTCAACTTCTCATTCGTTTGATTCATTCATTTATTTCTTTATTCTTTAGGCTTGCCTAGACTTAGTACGAGTTATGTCTTCTTTTTTCTCTCCGATCTATGAGGACATAGCTCAAACTAAGTATAGGGGGGTCGTATATACTGTGTATATACTTTAGCCATAACTCGTACTTTCGTATTTTCTTAATAATATGGCTAATCATTCTTTAAAATTCATTAAAAACCTTAATAAAAAGGTGTTTTAGTCCTCAAATTCTTTTTGTATATACTGATTAATAAATCAGGTGAAAATGTTTTTTGCAAAATGTTTGAAAAACTTTGTGAACAATCTATTGAAAACTATTTTGAAAATATTTTGTTACATGTTTTCAACCTGTGTAAAAATGTGTGATTTGTAAAAATTTCTTTTCTTTGTGTGAAATAAAATGTTTGAAAAATGATTTGCAAATGGTTTGAAAAATGGTTGCAAAAATATTTGAAAAATCTATATATATTGTTTTGAAAGCCTTTGCAAAATGATTTTCAAATGTGTGTACATGTTTGTAAAGATGTTTGTAAAAACTATTTTGGACTATAGTTTTCAAAAATTGTGTGAAAAGCTTGTGTCAAATAAGCTTGAGGAATATATTCATCACACCAAAATCCACTACCTATATATATGTATAAAATTGATCACTTACCCCATAAAACCACCTCTTGTAAGTATAAAGAAGCACTCCCGTGTAAATATTTTAACCTAGTTTTCAGCCAAAACTTTTTCTTTTCAAAAAATCCCAAAAACATTTGCAGAATTAAAATCCAAAAACATCTGAAAAATCTTTTTGAAAAATACAAAAAATGCATATGCATCATCATCATCTTTTCAAAAATCCATAAAAAGTTCAAAATCTTGAAAATTGCAACACAAAAATATTTTCTGCATTCTGCATTGCATTCGCATTTTTCGGATTGAGTTTGATAGTTGAACAAGTCTAAATAAAATCCGGAGATTGGAGCTTGATTGGACCTTCAAATCTACCTAATAACAGGAACCTTATAGGAACTTGGTTTGAGGTACTTCAGGTCTAGTTGACTTAATTCTTTGAGGATCACGGGACTTGGTTCAATGGATTCTTGACTGCCTAAGTAGAGTATTTCGGAGCACACGTACGACCCTTGTTGATAATGATCTAACTTGGACACCTGCACCTTTCACATGGCTCAACTCAGTTGGAGTGGTGAGGGGATTGTATTTGCCGGTATGAGACGCACACAAGTGGAAACATTTGTCCTCCTCTAGGGAGGGAAGTGCACCCCAACCCGTCCAGTGATTAGGAAGTCTAAAGATAGGAGGCTGTGGGTTGCGATAAAGCTTCAAAAGAGGGATAGTCTACTGGCTCAAGAGGAAAAACTCCTTATGTAAATGCTGTTGTATATAGTATTCAAAAAAAAGAAAGGGTTCAGGCATGTACAAAAATAAAAAGCCTGCAAGTATGTACAAAGTCAATAAGCAAGCTTGAGTTCCAAAGTCAAATATGTGAGCCTGCAGCATGATGACTTGACTACACTGGTCTTGCATCCCAAGATAGGTAGCTACACTGGCTACCGTCCATTCTTCTCTTCACCCCCTCCTCTTGAGCTGGTTGCCACTTGAACTTAGAAGGGAATACCCCGCTCCTCGAGGATGGAGTTATTGGACTGGGGAATCATTGGGTTGTCGTACTGGAGAAGTCAATTTCTTTATCATTTTAGTTGGGAAGAGCCACCATCACTTACACTGTACGAGTCAGATTCATAGTCATAAGAGTTTGCGTATGAATTGAAGTATTTCTGATCTGGCTATTGAGGAGACTTGGATAGAGTTTTGGGATTCTCAAGGACTTTTGGATTTTAAACACGGTTCTCACTAAGGTTCCGCCCGCACTAAAATTCCAAAGATCCGACTTAAGCTCCAAACTTTGATTTTGTAAAGATAAGTTTGATAATCAAATAAAATCCAAGTTCTTCTTTTTCTTTTCTTTCTTTTCTTTTTTCACTTATTGCATAAGTGTTTGGTAGGGACTAGCAAAGGTAAAGTATAGGGGGATGATGAATCCGCATTTCATCATCTCTATTCTATCATTTTGGCCTCAAAAACCATGGCAAATGCCCATAAATAGCCTTAATTCCTGCATTTTAGCATTCATGCACATAGGTGTAAATAGTGTACAAAATGTGGTTTTTAAAAGCCAAAATTATAGAATAAATAAAAGAAAAGAAAAAGAATAAAATATTGTAAATATTTTATGACCTGAAACCCCGAGACCTAGGCATCTCGATGAATAGGTCGACAAGGAATAAAGTAGGGGGAGATAAGGGCCAAATACCTATAATTATTAATTCATTCTTTATTCATTTTGGGACCTATTTTTGGTTCCACTTTTTATACATCAAATAAAGAAACTTTGTACATGAAAGTTTTAGATAATTAAATAAAGAAAAATACAAAATTGATTTCACTGAAAAATAAAGTACAAATAAAAAGTTATGGTCTGAATAAAATCCCAGAATCCCAACTTCCCAGACCTGTATCTCACAAATGAAAACTCCAAATGCATCAAACTCACCTTTAATTGTATATAGAATAAAATAATCTATTTAATGGCAGTGGTTTTGCATTTGGAGGAGCTACGGTTTGAAAGTTGAGTTTTGGACCCTCATTGTATATTTGTACAGAATAAAATATTCAATTTATTATTTATTTACTATTTTCATAATTTTATATTTTTATAATATTGTAAATATTACTTATAATAAATATGTACATTAAAATAAGAAGAAAAACCAAAATAAAAACAAAAATAAAATACTTAAAAATAAAATACATAGGTACCCTACCTATATGTATACCTATACTTTTTATACTTATAAATTATTTAATATACAGAACATATCAGAAAAATAAAATAAAAATATATTTATGTATATAAAAGTATTTTATAATTTTACAAAATACTAAATAAAAATAATAAAAATAAAACACCGAAATAAAAATTAAATACTCAAATACATAGATATATATACCTATAAAGGGTATAAATGCAAACTTGTAAAAATATACCTCAAAAAATTAAATAAAAATCATAATAAAATAATTTATAAATTTTAAACATTTTTTATTTTATAACCTAAATGAAATAATGTCATTTATTATTTTAAATTGAATTAACATGGCATTTTTTGTTGGTTTTTCCTGGTTGGTCCACGTGGACCAACCATGTGGGTTTGACAGTTGATCTCGGTCAACTGTCTGACCCCCCTGTTTTTGTCAGCTCATTGGGTTTTTCGCCCACGTTCACCCATTTTTCGAGGGTGCGTCTTTCACCCTTTGAGGTTGGTTTCTTTTGCGATTTTGTACCCAATACAACCACCTAACTCGCCAACCTCAAAGATCTCCTTAGATCTTCTCCTCTCGCCCGTGACTCTTCCTCGAAGATCGCCCCATCACCATGTTCAAAACCGAACCCCCCGACTTCCCTTGGACTTTTGACCACTCTTCCACCTCCAAATCCCTAACCTGGACCCCTGGCGTGACTCTTGGTGACAACAGGAGTTTGGAGGGCGTTTCAACGGGACGAATCGGCGTCAAATCGAGGCAGGTCCCCTCGCCGGAGTTCTCGCCGGAGAGCTTCCTGTGCACGCACGGGTGAGGCCCCCTTCTTCCCCTTTTCCCTCCTTTTCCTTGATGTTTTAGTGTTAGAAAGCCATAGTGGCATTTCCCTTGTCAAAACCTTCGTCCAGTAGTCATCATTTCTTCCCGATTTAACCGCGGCCGGCATCGAGTTTCGCCGGCCGTCTTCACGCTGCCACAGATCCGTTCCCCTTGTGAAAAACTCCACGAGGTTGGGGCACTTTGCCCCCGACTTCTTCACCCATTTTTTTGCAGGTACCCAGCGCCGAAGCGTAGCCATCTGAAGGGTACCTTGAAGCTCGCCGGAGGAGGAGGACGCCGCCGCCCGCGTGCCGCCGCTGCCGCGCGCGCCTGTGCAGAACAAGAACGAGGGGGAGGGGCGCGCTACAGGTGCCGTTGATTTCGCCCCCTCCTCTTCGATCTAGGCCGTCCGCGCCTGAGGGGGGGGGTCAACCGTTCATCTCCCCACATCCACGCGCATCCACGCATGCCACGTGGATAAGTGGGGAGTTTTGCGCTCAAGCACCCACGACTTCGTATTATTGCTAAGTAACTTACAAACATTCCTCTGTTGTTTAGAATTTCCTGTAATATTTGCAAGTCTCCCCCCCCAACTTTTGGGTTTTACATTGTTGTCCCCGCCAGGTCACGTGCGCTACGCACGTGACATGGCGATTTTGTATAAGAACCCGGTTTGTTTGCGTATTTGGCTTTGGTTCTAAAACATTTAATTGCAGTATATTAGTTCCTGGACAGTTTGCAATAGAGCCCTTCGACTTGTTGTATATTACAAAAACGCCCTCACCAGGCGCGCATGCCTACGCGCGTGATCCTGGGATTTTGACATTTCACCCAGTGCGTTTTTCCTATTGCGTAAATAGCCCAGCAAACATTTTATTAAGTGTTAATTTTTGAGGAAAATTGCGGTTAGGCCCCTGGATATTTCACATTTTGCATCTATACCCTTGCCAGGCCGGTTGAATGTTTGGATTTTTGTATTAATTCATTAAGGCATCATTTTAGATCCAAAAATTCTCAAATTTTGAACTTAAGCTCCTCTACACTTGCTCTTCCACGCCATTGATTTAGTTTTTGATTTTATTTTATTTTTATATTTATTAAAAATCAAAAACATGCTTTTTATTCACTGTCTATCTTAGAAAATACCCAAAAAATATTAAAACATCTCGAAAAATTCCAAAAAAAATCCCTAGCGTCTATTTTATCATATTCTAGTGTCAGTCCAAAAATCACTAAAAATCTCAAAAGAAAAACCTTAAAAATTTAAAAACACTCAAAAACTTCAAAAAAATATATAAAATCAAAGAAAACTCCAAAAAATACAAACTCAGTTCCTGTTTGTTATACATTTCATTCCCTTTATTTGAAAATTAGTGCGAAAAATTTTGGTTGCTGTTTGCTAATTTTATTTCCTCTTTTACTCACAGCCATCACATTTTTCACTGTTTTGACTTGTTTTGCTATTTAAAAATACCAAAAACACCTTGAAAAATCCCCAAAAATCACAAAAACTGTAAAAAATCCTAAAAATATCAAAAACATTTTATTTCTGAATTTTTGGTTATTTTTGCACATTTTTATAAATACTTTATCTAGTCTTTTATTATTTTGTCTTTATTTGAAAAAAAATAAAAAATATAAAATATAAAATTATAAAAATCAGAAAATTAAAAATCAAAATACAAAATTAAAAATTAAATAAAAAAATATTAAAAAAATTAGAAACCCACAAAAAAACTAGATTGGCTAAGTGATTTATTAGACCTAGGGTTTGGATTTTTATCTACACTCTGCACCGTTGTTTCCTGTGTTCGACCCCTACTTGCTTGCCATTATACATTGTTAGTAGGGTATAATAAATTTTAATCCTTGCTATTGATTGCTTTATCGATTGTGTGGGTTAATTGTTGGAGAACGAAGAGGCTTGAGTAGTCGCATCAGCGACAGTGAGTCTGATTCGTCAGACCATTATTTAGCGGCTCTCGCTTTATCGCTTTTCACCGACCTCCAAGCCAAAGGTCCAGTCTTGGTCTACCCCTCCTCCGCCCGACAAATCGGGGGTAGGAGAAAGCGCTTTACGAGGCAGACTACGGCACGTAGGCTACGAAGGAGATGAGTCAGTTATTTTATTAATCAATTATTAGTAGGTCCAATTAATCGCACTATAGGAACAGGCAAATAATTAGGTGTGGGGATCCTACTAATTACGGCACAAGCAAGCAGAAAATCCTAAGTCTAGGGGCTCGCTGAAAAACCGCTGAAAACCGTCAAAGGCAGTAAAAAGAAAACCAAAACCGCGAGAAAAAGCCGCGAAAAACACCTAAGGGTCCCCCGAGCACACCGGTGCTCGGCGAAACAGACCCGCTAAGAGTTCAAGTCCACAGTCCAAGTCTCTGAGTCCCTGTATTATTACAATAATAATCAAATAAAATGAAACTAAACTAAACCTCTCCCACTCAACTCTCCTCTCACGCTCTCTTGCGGCTCCGTACAGAAGGGAGCCGCCTCCAAGTCCCGCGGTTGCGTCGGCTTCTCGAAATCGGCCGCCTCGGTCCTCGGGCCCTCGCAAGAAAAGAAACAAGTGGTCAGACCAAAATAATCAAATAATAGTAAGAAAAATAAATGAAAATAAAATGAGGGTATATATGCAAAAATGCAAAATAAAATAAACACTCAAAAATCAAACAAAGACAAAAATAAAAGAAAACTAAAATAAAACAAAATAAAGCAAAAATAAAATATAAACAAAAGCCGCGAAAAGCTGCGAAAACAAAAACGAAAATAAAATGAAAACTACTAAGCCGTGCTCCCCGGCAACGGCGCCATTCTGATGACACGAAAATCCGAGCAACTAAGGTAATCAGGTGTATATAAGATGGTCGTTGCGACCTCAGTCACTCAGACGTGCCAATCAAGAAAAAAAAGAGACCACCAATCAAAAATAAAAATCAAATCAAACACGGTAGCGATCTTGTTATTAATTTAACCTGGTATAGCGACCAGGGTCGAACACAAGGAGCACGGGTTGGCCTCGCGGCCTACGAAGTAGTCAAAAAGAAATAAAAGAAAATAAAAGGGGTGTTTTGGTGGTTTTTAAGTATTTTATATTTTTTTTGGATTTTTAATGTATTAAGAAAATAATATAGACAAGGAAACTACTCACTTCAACAATTTATTAAATACACTAAAAATCAACCAAAAATTCAAATAAAAATATTTTTGTGTGTTTTATAATTTTTACTGTTTTTAGTGAATTTTTGGGATTTTTCTGATGTTTATTTAATTTTCTAAAAATGAAACAATGACTGAAACTGTAGGTACTGTCCAACCGAGCTAAAGGGACCTAGATAAAATATCTAGAAGCCCCAAATTAGCCTGGAGGTATTTTTCCTGGATAGAGAATAAAACAAGGAAAAATTGGGCACCTAGATTATTGTTTTTGGGTTTTTGGTTTATTTATTAGAATTTTTATGAGATTTTGAGTGTTTTTCAATTTTTAGGTATTTTAAGTAATGAAAAATAGCCAAAATTGGCTAGAAAATCAAGCAAGCAAAGACAAACAGTAAGTATTTTTTTGTAATTTTTAAATGAATTTTAATTTTTTTGGGATTTTTAAAGTTAGACAGTAACGAAATTAGATGTTTTTGAATTTTTAAAAATATATAAAAATAAAACAAAAATGTCTCCAAAAATCCTCGAAAATTTTACACTATGGCAGGAGCCATGTGTCCAATTTTCATTGGATTTGGAGTATATTTGCTATTTTATTCAAAATTAGAAAGAGGGTACTGTGCACAGGGACCTAAGTGCAAATACCCGAAGTCCTGAGGGGTCTGGTGCAAAATACCCAGGAGGTCACACGCGTCGCGCGTGCCTGGGGCACTCAGGGACCCAAATGTAATAAAAACTACTTTCGAGGACTATTTGGTAACAGGTACCAAAAGTACAGGGGGTAGTCTGCATATAACCCACGAATTAAAGCACATGCACAAATGTTTCACGCACAGGGGTATAAATGCAAATACTCAAAAGTTTTCATTCATTCAGTAACATTCAGAACTACAGGGTATAAGATGCAAATGCATCAGAAAACCACGTGACGAAGCACGTGTCACACCATACACAAGGGCATAAATGCAAAGGAAATAAAGTGCAGGGTTCTCTATGCAAATTTACCAAAAACTAAACAACTAAACTAAACATTTACAGGACTAATTGCTAAATAAAATAAAAGAAGGGCCTAAGGGTAAATTACCCTTTATTAATGGAGCCGCTGGATGGATGCCACGTGGTGCATCTGACGGTGAGGGACGGCTGGCGCTCCAAAGCTAAGCTCCTCGAGCGAATCCAACGGTGGAGGCGTAGCCACGTGTCAGATCTGACGGTGGAGGGCGTCAGTGGCTAAACCTCGCTGGATCGACGGCTGGGATCAGTCCTCCAAAGATCTGGCGGTGGCTGCTGCTCCTTGGATGGATGGCTCCGATGAAAACTGGAGCGGGAGGGCTGATCGGACGGTGGATGAAGGTCGAGAAAGAACTGTTCATCGACGAAGTTCGCCGGCCCAAGGCGCACGCTCTTGACCTCCTCTGCTGCTCCTGAAGATCGGAAACGATCCGCGATGATGTTCCGCAGCTGATGGTGGCCTCCGATGGTCCAACCGAGCTCTGAGGAGCTCCGGCGAGGTCGGCGGAGGTAGAGCTCCTGGACCGAATGGTCCAAGCCCTCAGATGGGCTTGGATGTACCTGCAAGATAGACCAGAAGACTCGCGGGTCGAGGGCAAACTGCCTCGACCCGGTTAAGCGGGTGAAGGTGGTCGGTGGTGCGATATGGGCGAGCTCCGGCGAGGGAAGCGGACGGAGGAGCTCGAGCCCCAGCTCCTGTGCGAGCTGGGTTGAATGGGAGTGCGGAGAAGATGCGCGGAAGGAAGGCGAAGATGAAGATGGATTCCGATGATCGAACGAAGCGGTGTGGTGGTCAGAATCGGCGAAACACGGCGAAGGCAAGATTTGGGGGTATCCTAAAATTAGCGAAAAGGAAAAGGCTAAGGGTCTACCTGGGTGACTGAATGGGCTGTGGGCGAGCTTGCGCAGCTCTGGGTCTTCGCCTCACAGAGCGCCGACGTCCGAGGCTCGAGCTCCAGCTCAGGGCGGAGCACGGCGGTGCTTGATCGTCGGATCAGTGGACTCGCACTCCCTCCTCGCTTCGACAGCACCTGGAGTGAGCTGTCACTCTCACGCACGCACTGGAGCTCACAGGGGGGTGGAACGAATGGCCAAAGATAAGAATGGAGGAGGCGGAGCTGAAGCTTTATACGCTGGAGGGTCCGGAAAGAAGCGTGCGGGTAGGGCGTTCTGGAGCGCGGATCCCGATGTGGAGGCTCCGGCGAGGATCTCGGATGTACCAGGAAGGACTCGGACCCGGGGTTTAGGCGAGGGTGAATCGGGTTTAGGCGCTAAAATAGGGGGAAGTCGGGTCGGGCGCCTAACCCGTGGGAAGTGGTCCTGGGGGGGCAGTTGACAGGGCAGTCAACACTCCCCAGGGCCAATGGGTAGCGGCCACGTGGCTGATATTTGGAAGTGAAAATAAGGGTAGCAAATGGCCGAATTATGAAAAAGTTAAAACATGAAATATTTTTATTTTAATTTTTTTTCTATTTTTTAGTGATTTTTAATTAATTTTTCAAAATAAAAATAAGGTATGTACATAGTAGGGATATATATAGGTATATATACAATATCTAGGGTTTTTAATTTTGATTTTTAATTGTTATTTTTATACAATTTCATTCCCATTTTATATTTTATTTATTTTTATCATAAAATAAGGAATAAAAAGATATTTTTATTTTATTTTTATTATTTATATACATAGGTGAAATAAATACATATGTACATTTATATACATGGTATATTTACAATATATTTATAGGTTTTTAATTTTGTTATTTTTATTTTGTTTTTGTTTTAATTGTTTTTATTTTATTTATTTACATTATATAATGTAGAATATTTACAAGAATTTTGGAAATTAATTTTATTTATTTACAAAGCTAGATAAATATAGATGTGGATGGTCTATATACATGGTGAGTGATGCTTTTGTCTTCTTTTTTATTTTTATATTTTTCTTTTGTTTTTATATTTATAAATATATACAAATATTTACAAGCATATTTTAAGCTATTTTTGGGAGGAAAATATTTTATATTATTTACATATATATTTACACACATGAGCCCCTATCTCCCTCTACTTTGGCTTTTATGCGGTCAAGCCCATGCTGAGCCCTCCCTTGGGTTAGGTTGCTCAATATTTATTCTAAATATTTCCCTCTTTTTCTTTTTAATCTTTATTCTTTTATTTTTGCACAAAAACATGCTAATTATTGATTTTTACACAATGCATGCTTTTGGTAATTATTTCTATTTACACATATCTACATGCATTTGCAAAGGTTTTTGTAGCTAAAATATAAGAATAAAGAGTGATGAATGAGTATTCATCAGATCTCGGCCCCATTGGAGCATATCATTAGCTGCGGAGCATCGCCAGCATCGATTTCCCCATCCTAGCAGTATCTGAGGAGGATCCTAGCACGCACATTGGCCCGACGAAAGTCGCCGGTGACTTGTTCTTCGTGGGTCCTCCAGAGTCGTCGATCGAGCTCCCTCGCTCCAGGTCTATCACAGTCGTTCACCTTTGGATGAGTTCTCAACCGTCCGATCATCCAAGACATTCAACGCCAAAGGGGTACTACACGTCTCAGCCGTCAGATCTCACACGTGGGCTCCCTTCAGCTGTGGATTCTTAATAAAAGGGGTAATATCACTTAGGCCCCTCTTCTTTTTAGCAGTTATAGTGTAGTCTTGTAAATATTTTATATAGTTGTTTTTAGTTTGGGTAATTTGCATGTAGGACCCAACGTTTGTTTTTATTTGCATTTTAGTCCCTGTGTATGGGGTGCACGTGCTTCGACGCGTGATTTGTGGAACATTTGCATACTTTATCCTATAGTTTTGGGTTGTTACTGTTTACCTTTTTATAAATAGGAATTACATAAATTCCCTTGTTTTTTTTGAATCACGTGCATGCCTCGTGCCCATCTGGGCTTGTTGCGACTTCGACCCTGCTGTTTTAATACTTGTTATCAATTGGCCCTGGAAGTAGTTTTCTTTGCACTTAGGTCCCTGTGTGTTGTGCCCTTTTTAGTGGTTGAATAAAATATCAAGTTAATTTCAAAAATTGTGAAATTTGGACGCGTAGCCCCTGCCACTGTGTAAAAAATTCACTAAATTTTTGGGACATTTCTGGGTTGTTTTTCTATTTTTAAAATTCAAAAACCTTTGTTTTTGCTAATGTTTGAATTGGAAAATCCACTAAAAATATTAAAAAATCCTTAAAAATTCTAAAAAATTAGGTATTGTTTTGTTTTAGTGTTTTCATGCTTCTATCCAATTTTTGCTTTATTTGGACTTATAAAACCCCTAAAAACTAAAAAACCCTAAAAACCTTATAAAAATTATTAAAAATTCTATAAAAACAAAAAAATGAATTTCTCTTTCTGTACCTTAGTTTTTATTTGTATTTCATATAGAATTATTTCCAGATTTTTATAGGTTATTTATATATTTTTAAATAGCCTTTCAAATCTGGCTGCACATTAGTTCCCTATTTTTGCCTTTTTCTATTTTTTATAAAATCAATAAAAAAATATAAAATTCTGAGAAAATCACCAAAACACTTAAAAATTCCTAAAACACAAGAATATTTTTATTTCAATTTTTGGAGTTATTTTGTGGTGGTTAATAATTTGTGTTTGTGCTCTTTTTGCCTTTTTCCTTATTTTCTTCATAATTTAAAATATAAAAAAAATTAAAAATATATAAAATCTACCAAAAACATTATTCTTCTTTATTTTATTTTCTGACTACTTCGTAGGCCTATTTGGCCAACCCGTGCTCCTTGTGTTCGACCTTGGTCGCTATACCAGGTTAAATAAATAGCGAGACCGTTATTCGACGTTTGATTGATTATTTTTATTTGGTGGTCTGTTTTTTCTTGATTGAGTCCGATTTGAGGGATTGAGGTCACAATGACCCGCGATAGTTATCTCCCTTAGTCTCTCGTGATTTTTCGGCTCATCAGAATGGCGTCGTTGCCGGGGAGCACGGCTTAGTAGTCTTTTCTTTTTGTTTTTGTTTGTTTTTTAGCTTCGCGGCCTTTTCCGTGGCTTTTCGCGGCTTTTCCATGGTTTTTTTATTTTCTTTTATTTTTGATTTATTTTATTTTATTTTATTTTATTTTTGTTTGTGTTTGTTTTATTTTATTTGTCTTTATTTTTTGCATTTTATTTTCATTTTCCTTTTTACTATAATAACTGTGTTTGATACTCTTTTGTTTGATTTCTTGCGAGGGCCTGAGGACTGAGGCGGCTTTCTTCGGAAAGTCGAAGCAACCGCGGAAGCCGGAGGCGGCTCCCTTCTGTACGGAGCCACAGGAGAGCGTGGGGAAATGAGCAGGAGAGAGGGGAGGATAGACTAGTTTAGAGTAGTTTATTTTCCAGCAGACTTATTATTGTAATAATACAGGGACAAGACTTTCAGACTTGTGACTTATCAGGGTCTGTTTCGCCGAGCACTAGCATGCTCGGGGGACCCCATCGCTGTTTTGGTTTTTATCGCCTTTATTTTCTTCTTGTTTCACGTGGATTTCTGTGCTTGAGCCCCTAAACTAAGGTTTTTATTTTTGTTGAGCCAGGTAGCATTAGGTCCAAAGCCCTAATAGAATATTTGTTCCCATAGAACGTGCTTGGATCTAGACAAATAAACCGGTGCTTCACGACAATAGAAATTTCTTTTTAGGACGGTTCTCGCCTTTGCATCCATATAGATTAGTTTTAATTTATGCACGGATCATAATTGCATGTATACTGTTGGAGTAAGGTACGCCTTTTATCTCGTGCATGCATCATTGATTTCCTTACCCATCGGCTTTTTCATTTTCCTTCCCATGTTTTCTGGATTTAGGAATAAAAAGGAAATCGGAAAATTTGTTAGACGTTGTTTGCTTGAAAAATATCTAAAAAGAAAAACAATAAAATCGGGACTGCTAAACACACTTGACCCTAAAAGACATCTCATTTAAAAATCTATCTTGCTCGCTATACCATGTTAAATAAATAGCGAGACCGCTATTCGACGTTTGATTGATTATTTTTATTTGGTGGTCTATTTTTTCTTGATTGAGTCCGATTCGAGGGATTGAGGTCGCAACGACCCGTGATATTTATCTCCCTTAGTCTCTCATGATTTTTCGACTCATCAGTAGCATTCATTTGTATTCATCCAAGAAGTAAACATAGTAACTTTAGCATTGACTTTATTTATAATATCCTCTAATCGCTCATGCTCTCCAAAACTAATAGTATTCTTAAAAGGTAAGTGTATAGTAAGTCTTTCTACAACAGGGTCTCGAAATTGAATTGAGAATTGTAAAATTCTCCACATTGCTTCATAAGATGATATGTACCTACAATCCAAATATTCCTTTATTTTATCTACATATTCTTTGTTAATGTTTAATTCTTGGTTTTTTTCCATACAATTTTCAAGAGTAACACGAATTCTATATGGTCCTTTATTAATATACTTGAATAAATATTTTATAGCTCGAGATTGGTTGCACCATTCAACATTAATATGTGCTTAATATCTGACAACCAAATTTCTATTATAAGGAACTATATATCTATTATCAAATATGATATTATTTCTAATAACTTTTTCTCCATTATCTCTTCTTCTGTAAGTAACAAATCCATTATCATCTATAAGTGTTTCTTTGTTAAACATTTTTGGGAAAAATTTTGAACATTTTCCATTTCTCATACATAGAGAACTACTATTAAGAATTCTACATGGGCTGTGAAGCATAAATAGTGCAACAGTATCATATCCTATATGGTCGTTATTTTTTGATGGTAACTCAGTTGTTATTATAGAATCTATATATTTTTTATTTTTTAGATGTTTTTTCCTGCCAAATCAATATATGAGCATGAGGTAAATCTCTTTTTTGAAATTCTATTGTATACAAAATACCTATAATTTTTTCAAATTCTTTCATTTTTTTAATATAACTTATAAGATCATTAAGTTTCATTTTGAATACTCTACTAATAATATCAGGTCGGTCTTCAGCTTTTTGTCCAGGTATGATTTCTAAAGCTCTTTTTATTTCTCTCCATTTTGCATTACATGTGAAAGTCATAAATAAATTAGGATGACCAAAAACTCTACAAATGTCCATAGCATCCTGATAATTTGCATCATATATTGTGGTCCTCCAGTAAAACTTGCTGGCAAAATGATTCGTTTCCCAATTAATTTTCCATCACTATCACCTTTATCAATAGCATCTCTTATTCCTTGATAAATTTCAGATCGTAGTTCCTTTTGATTTTGACGGATATAGAACAATCTATCTTCTTCAATACAACAATAAGCATCGACAATGTACTGTTGTAACAGACGACCACCTCTAATAAGTGTTCTACCATCACTATACCGTTGTTGTAATCGGTAGCAGTAAAATTCTCTCATAGTAACTCGATCACGTATATTTTTTCCTTATTACTACCAATCACATGCTTCATACCAATAAAAAACCCATCTTCACCATATGGGAATAATAGCGGATATTGCATTGCCATAAAAGATGGGTGCAATTCATTAAACCTTTCAAATTTCCATTTCTATGCTCAACTATAATATCTAGATTTCTACCTGAACTTCCAAAATCACCAACAACTAAACCAGCAATTTCTGCTACTGTTGGAATATTATATTGTGAGTGGCTTTCATTTCTAATAGAGTTTATACGTAAATGTAATATTTCACGTGATTCATCATTTAAACGATCTTTGATACTTCTGAAAACTTTTACAATTACATTTATTTCGTCTAACATTGCTTTCAATCCTTCAATAATATTACGATCTAAATCATCAACTTCAGTAGTGTTACATAATGCCTTAATTCTATTTGAAACTTCATTTTCAATATCATATATATAAAGTTGTGCAAATCTAGGAATTTCACCAAAAGTAGGTAATAGAGATCCTATACGGTGATAATTTTGCCCAGACACCCGAAATATGTAAGGTCCAGGTCGGTCGTTGATGTGGTAGTCAATTTTTGCACCAATAGATGTGAAGGAAAACATGGAGTTGTAGATTCTGATTTTTTTAGCAAACTTCTTAGCAATATATCCCTTTTCTTGATTAAGTAACATCTCAAGATAAAATGGTGTAGGAGGCAATGGTTTTAACATGATCTTTCCTTTAGCACGTCATAAAGTTAAGGAAATACAGGTTTATTCGTTGATTTTGTTTTCTTTAAAGACTCGTCCAACCAAAATATCGCCCCACAATATTTGCAAATACAATTTGGATAGCTCAAATCTAGCACTGCATTCAAGTAAAATAAATGTAATATAAGAAATAATCATGTAAAGAAATTGAAAAAATATCCTTAATCTCATTTCAACACTAACCTTCAAGTAATTCATGTGGACTATTGTCTATTACATTGTCTATAATCAAACAACTGATGGACGATCTTCTAAGATTGGCAGTTCTATATGATTTAGAAGAGCTACCTATTTCAAGTAATCTGGAATGGTAATCAGAGTTTTTTCCCTTTTCTTTATAAGTATTATATCCATACGTCTCTGTCTAGTTATCTCAAATACTTCCCTCAAAGCTTTCACATGGTCATTGCTAGCTATCCACATCCATATATGGCTTTAATGTCCTATCAATATCGCCAATACCTAATATAACATAGGAGACATTATATAAAGTATTTTTCCGCTAATACTATCAATTTAAGTTAAGTTATTTCTCTTAAAATTAACGGTTTTTTGCAGTATCATTAGCATTCATGTCGATAATTTACTAACCAATGTTGACCTACAAGTATACATGTATTCATTATCATTAAGAATTCTTAATACAACAGAAACATGCGTAGAAATTTTTTTTTAAAGTATATCATAAATAAAAAGAATATTTCTTTCCTAATGTTCCAAAGAAAACACAGAAGACAAAAGTAACATATATCTTAAAACAAAGATAATTTCCTAAACTTTAAGTAAGTGTAAATGAATGTACATAAAACTTTACATATAACATGGAGAAAGAGAAATATTGTAGAAGAAAGAAGACAATACCTTCATCAAACTTTCCTTTTCCCGTCAATATTGAGCTGTTGTAATTTCACAATTATATATATGTATATATATGTAACAAAGAAATAAACGGAAAAATATTCACAATTATATATATGTATATATATGTAACGAAGAAATAAACGGAAAAATAGTCAGTAACAGAAACCATATATATTGTATGGAAACTAAAAGGACATTCTATCACAACAGCTATCAATAAACACAGTCATATCATAACGTGCATCAAGAACTTTCAATAAGCAGGCAAGAATAATAATAAATATAAGTGAAAGAAAACCATGTACATATTATATCGAAGCCATAAGAAAGAATGTATCATAACAAGCATCCAATAGTTCAATTATATCACAATTAACATATATAAATTCCAGTGAGCAAAAGACAAATGTAAGAAATATAAAACGGAGAAGAATAGCACAAATTGGAAAAATCATGCAGTTATAGCTGTTACGAAACAAATAACTGAACTTACCAATGAGAAGACAACAACTACACACTGCAAAAAATATGAGTAAAGAATGATAGGACAAATCCTAAATATCGTGCAATTACATCTGCTACAAATAACTGAACTTACCAATGAGAAGTCAACAGCTACACACTGCAAAAAATATGAGTAAAGAATGATAGGACAAATCCTAAATATCGCGCAATTACATCTGCTACGAAATAGATACTTTAACTTACCGATGAGAAGTCAACAGCTAGAGAAAATCGGAGCAGACATAAACAATGTAAAACATTAATATAATGGGAGATAGGAAAATATTATCCGAAATAAAAAATTTCATGAGTAAATAATATACAAATGCCAGTTATCAAATAGGATAACAACAGTTACAAAGAAAATATATGCGTGGACAGTGATATTATTTATTTAAATATAAGAATAATTCATATATAATATTTAAATTACTTATATTAATATAAAGAAAATTTATTGTATAATAAATACCATATTGTCAAACACCGCACATACTTAACATCATACAGTCATGGAGGAAGATGTCATATCATAAGCAACAACAATAAAAAATATAAGTGAAGAATGATAACACAATTCCTACAAATCTTCCAATTACATATGTTACGGAATAAATAATTTAATTAACCTATAAGATATTGGCAGTCAGGGAAGGTCAGAGCAGACATCGAAAATATTTGAAAGAAAAAGTAATACTGGTATATATTATTCTCTTAGATGTCAAAGAAGACATTAGGTTTTCTACATTTCTTAGAGAAATTATGTTTGACTCAGAAAACCAGGGTAAACATTGACGATATAGATCATCAATATCATATAAAAGCGAAATAAAATATTATCCAAAATATAAGATGACTGCAATACATAACATACAAACTACAGTTACCAGATACGATAACAACATTCAAGAAGGAATTATATATAACCAAGCAGCAACTGAAAAAATATAACTAAAGAATGGTAGCACAAATCCCAAAGGGCGTGAAATTAGATCTGTTAGAATATAAATAATTTAACTCAGAAGTCAGCAGTTAAGGAAAATCAGAACATACATCGACGGCATAGACCATCAATATCATGCAAAAGAGAAAACAAATATTATCCTCAAAAAAACTACATGCAATACATAACATACAAATAGAAATGATTAAACATGGGAACAAATTTTAAGAAGGAAATATATGCAAGAAAACAATAACCGAAAGGAAATATAAGTGAAGAGCAATAGTACAAATCCTATAGATCATGCAATTACAGCTGTTACAAAATACGCAGTTTACCTTACTTATGAGAAGGAAGCAACTATAGAAAATCAGAGCAGACATCGACGATATACAACATGAATATCATGTAATGATATAACATAAATCATATAGATCGTACAACTACATATGTTACTAAGTAAATAAGCTAACTTACGTGTAAGAAGGCACCAAATACGGAAAATCAGAGCAAACATAGACGATATAGAACATCAATATCATGCAGAAGAGAGAAAAAAGATTATCCTAAGAGAAAAATGCATGCAATACATAACATAGAAATGCCAGTTATAAGATATATTAACAAAATTTTAGAAGGAAGTATATGCTTAAAACAATAAATACGATATTGTCAAATTCTGCATACACTTAACATCATATAGACATGGAAGAAAGAATCATATAATAGTATCCATAAATAATTCAAATCATATCACAATAACCATGAAGACATTCTGGGATAAAACTTATAACTACAGAAAGAATAAGCTCAAATTTATAACATAGATAGCATATATCATATACAAACAAACATAAAACCTATCATGGCATCGTTCAAACGTTAAAGAAAATTGAGTTGTGGACAAAAAAATTACGCAACAATAAATGAAATAATTTAAACACTAAAAAAATGCCTGAAATAATAATAATAATGAAAATAAGAAAGAAATGATACGATAACAAAAAAGCATATGCAATACTGATAGTGATCATCAAAAATACATGCAATACATAACATACAAATAGAACTGATTAAACATGGCAACAAATTCGAAGAAGGAAATATATGTAAGAAAACAACAACTGAAAGGTAATATAAGTGAAGAGCAATAGTACAAATCCTATATATCGTGTAATTACAACTGTTAGAAAATAAGCAGCTTAGCTTACTTATGAGAAGGAAGTGGCTATAGAAAATCAGAGCAGGTATCAACGATATACAACATGAATATCATGTAAATGATATAGCACAAATCACATAGATCGTTCAACTACATATTGTTACTAAATAAATAAGCTAACGTACCTGTAAGAAGGCACCAGATACAGAAAATCAGAGCAAACATAGACGATATAGAACATCAATATCATGCAGAAGAGAGAAAAAATATCAGCCTAAGAGGAAAATGCATGCAATACATAACATAAAAATTGCAGTTATAAGATATGTTAACAAAATTTTTGAAGGAAGTATATGCTTAAAACAATAAGTACGATATTGTCAAATTCTGCATAGACTTAACATCATACAAACATGAAAGAAAGAATCATATAATAGTATCCATAGATAATTCAAATCATACCACAATAACCATGAAGATATTCTGGGAAAAAAACTTATAACTACAGAAAGAATAAGATGTAATTTATAACATAGATAGCAGACATCATATACAAACAAACATAAAACCTATCGTGGCATCGTTCAAATGTAAAAGAAAATTGAGTTGTGGACAGAAAGAAATTACACAACAATAAATGAAATAATGTAAACAAAAATTTTTAACTGAAATAATAATAATAATGAAAATAAAAAAGAAATGAAACGACAACAAAAAACATATATAGTACTGACAGAGATCATCAAAGGAGTCAAAAAATTTCAGAAGGCCATACATAAAATCACAAACAAAAGAAGAATAACTTACAAAGAGAAACATACACCTATCATAAAGGAAATAAATATCAAAAACTGCAGCCATCCACAGATGACTATAAGAACTCGAAAAGAAGATCTATTGCAGAGTACACCAACATCATATAAAGAGAATCGAAAACAAAAACACCAAGCAAAAGAATAAAACAATGCAAGGCCGACCGAACCACCTTCTCTTGCTACTATGCCCAATATATTTACAGTTATATACATTTCCTAATTAAGTAGAAAACATAAACAACGCATCAGAAGAAATAGTTTAGCATATGAATGAAGGCAAAAAGATAACTTGTCACATGAATAATCTAATCTACATAGATAGAGAAATGAACCAACTGTTCGATAAGGATGAACTTGTTAGCTCAAAGAAGCCTGCAATTGTTGGAAATATTTAATTGGTCGGAAAAAAATAGATGTGTATGAGAAACATATAAATAATAAAAGACACTTACTTTTATCATGATACAATAGTAGGAAACTGTTAATATGATGTAAAAAATAAACTGTAGTAATCGATGAAGGAAAAAATAGAAATTTATACATACCTAAAGAAGCAAAAAATATCAGTATGAAGTAAAGGAGCCAACATTAAATATAGAACGCACGGGTGAAGGAGATATGAGAAAATCCAATGAGAATGTCAGCACCATATAACATATAACAACAACAACATTCCCAACATCCATAAGGTCCAGAAACATATGAATGAAACTAAAAAAACACTTTGTCACATGAATAATCTAATCAACATAGATAGAGAAATAAAGCAACTGTTTGATAAGGATGAACTTGTTAGCTCAAAAAGGGTTGCAATTGTTGGAAATATTTAATTGTTCTGAAAAAATACATGTGTATGAGAAACATATAAATAATAAAGAACAATTACTTTTAACATGACACAATGGTAGGAAAATGTTAGTATGATGTAAAAGAGAAACCGTAGTAATCGATGAAGAGAAAAAATAGGAATTTATACATACCTAAAAGAAGCAAAAAATATCAGCATGAAGTAAAGGAGCCAACATTAAATATATAGACAGGCGTACATGAAAAAACTTGTACACAAAGTCGATGTATCATGTAAAAGGAATTTTATCCTCCTATATTTCACATAGAAATATCATAAAATCGATGTATCCTGTAAAGGAAATTTTAGCCCCTATGTTTCGGATACAAATATCATAAAATCAGTATTTCCTGGGGAATTATGTCCACTCAGAATGTCATAGGACAACATGCAAATCCAAACAGACCCAGCATATCTTAACCTCCTATGTTTCACATACAAATATCATAAAATCGATGTATCCTGTAAAGGGAATTTTACCCCCTTACGTTTCGGATAAAACTTTCATAAAATTATTATTTCATGAGGAATTATGGCCACTTAGAATGTCTTAGGAACAACATGCAAATGCAAGCAAGCCCAATATGTAATATAATATATACCTGCAAGATTACAGAGTAAATACAAAAACAGAAAATAAGAAGAGAAGAAAACAATAAAAAATTATCTACCAATAAAACATGGTCTTAATCAGAACGCACGTGTGAAGGAGATATGAGAAAATCCAATCAGAATCTGACCATCATAAAATATATAACAACAGCAACATTCCCAAGATCCATAAAATTCAGAATCAGGGAAAACTCCAAAAATACATAAGCATAAGATACTATAAAAAAGAAGAGAAGTACCACACATACCGTTGATCGGAAGACGATAGACCTGCTTCAGCGCTTGGATAACAAGATAATGGAGAAACTGTTCCTAGGAAGAACCAGATGAGGAGCAAAACGATCGACAACCGCTTCAACCAAAAATGGTGGAGAGTTGAAGGGTAGGGTTTTTAGAAGGGCTTCTGAAAACGGGTAGATGGGCGACGCGGGCAAACAAACGTGGCGAGGGAGAAACTCCAGAAATACATAAGCATAAGATACTATAAAAAAAGAAGAGAAATGCGAAGAAGAAGAATAACAGAAAGAAAAAGGGGAAAGAAAATAAAGAAAAGGCCGATGAAGACATACCGGTGATCAGAAGACGATGGACCTTCTTTAGCGGTTGGAGAAGGCGATAATGGAGAAGCTGTTCCTAGGAAAAAAACCGATGAGGAGGCGGTCGACAACCGCTTCAACCAAGAGCGGCGGAGAAATGAAGGGTAGGGTTTTTAGAAGGGCTTCTGAAAACGGGTAGAAGGGAGACGCGTGCACCGGAGGATGAGACGTGGCAGACGAAGAAGATAAACCGACGTACATCGAGAGATGCAAAGCGGACCGAAGCGGGAAGAGCACAGGAGCGGGAATAAGGGGAAAGGAGGACACGTGGCAGTAGCGTGGGAGGAAACCACTAATAGTATTAGTAATAGATATCCATCACCTTTATAAAACCGAGCATGAAAGAACCTTACCTTTTATTTTCAAATACAACAACCGAGAGTAAGATAGAAGACCTTTCAACCATCAACAAATTCCAAAGTTCTAACATCACGTGACCACAGACACAAATCCCCTTCTTGCGAACATGGGTGCATAATGATGATCCCCTTCGCTGGCCGTTGGTGCTGGTTTGTTAATTATCACGTCACCCTGTACGATCTAATCGACCTCTGCACTCTCTCTCTCTCTCTCACAGCTGCTTTGGCGGCGAGCGCCGACGCACGCACCGCGACATGGTCCGCACCGCCGGCGGCGCCACCGCGCCCTCGGCGGAGCTCTCGATCCCCATCGATTCTCCCTCCGCCGGCGGCGATCCCTCCTCATTCCCCTCCTCCCAGCGATCCGGCGGCGCGGCCGTCAAGCGCTTCACCCACGCCGACTCCCCCCACGCTTCCCCCGCCGTCGCTCCCCTGTCCTCCCGACCGACCGATCGCCGCGGGCGTGGCCGATCCCACGGCTCACGATGGCCCTCCCGCAAGGGTTCTCTCTCCGGCACCGTGCTCTGCTTCTACTGCGGCGCGCTCGTGGTAGCGGCGCTCCTAGCGGCGTCATTCCTGATGCCGCAGGGCCTAATGCGTGGGGAGCGCGCGAGTGAAAATGGGAATGAGTGGGAAAGGAGTGTCGGTGAGGTGGTGAGGTTCATGCCGGTGGATCTGCTGCGGAGGCTGGAGGAGATGGGGGAACTCGATGCGATCCGGGTGGAGAGGAGGCTGGGGGTTAGGGCTCCTAGATTGGCCTTGGTAAGCTATTAGCTTTTATGTTTTTTCGTTGTTATTCGATACAATGTTGAGATGGATGGAAATCAAATGCAGAATGTGCGGATTAATGCGTTAATTTACACGGCCGTATAACAGAATGAGTGGGTTGTTTAGCTTGCACAGATTATGCGTTTGGGAAGATCGTCAAGTTGATTCCCTGAGTAGCTTGCTTATGTCTCGGAGCTGACTCTGGAATGTGAGGGTACAAAGCCGTGTATACGCGTGAGTTTGTTATATGAAGGGGAATGCACAAACCATACTAGTAAACTACCAGTGAGCTGCATTGTTAAATGTGTGCATTTTGTTAGTTTAGATAATAATACAGTTGACAAAAGGAGTGAATGATGACATGGAATGTGTGAATTATGTTGTTAGCGTTATGCAAATCATTCTTAAGGGTGCATTTTGTCCTGATCATGTTGCTATCTTGTCTTCTTTGGAATGTGCAGCAGGAGGTTGTTTGTAGGTTATTCATAGCATGTTTTTGTTGTGTATGTGCTGTTCCTCAATTTGTGTTGTTGGCAATGTTTTTGCGTATATGTAAGGGTTAATAGTCTGCATAGTTTTAGGAATCAAAGAATGTGTAGAGATATGAGTTGTCTTGTGATTTTGGCGTAAGAGGGTTTATCTGTGGTGACTCCCATTGCATCGTAGTTGTGGGTGTTTGTTCGTAGGCAAATCGATATCCGTTAGTGATTTTTTTTGAAATTAAACCTTTCGCTGCCCTGAAAATTGCTTAGTTATACCTATTGTAATTATTCTTCGCACTTTAGTTTAGGACAATAAATTTCTTCATATAAATATGAGCGGGAAGCCGTTGTATTTCTGAAATTAATTGTCCATGCACAGGGACATATTATCATTGGTGTATTTCTGTTATGGAAATCACGTGGATAGTTGGTTTATATCCAATTTTGTTCTTATGCTTCTATATCTAAATTTGTCATCACATAACAATTCGGAAGTATATGAGGACCCTAATTTTAATTTTACTTTGGTAATATCAGGATCAACTCTGCTACTTAATTGTGGGAAAAAGCTTTGTTGTTGTTGTTGTTGGAATATCAGGATCAACTCTTTTGTTCCCCAGCATGCCTATAATCGGAGTCCTGGATTGCTGTAATTATGCATTTATAATAGTATTTTGTCTCCCCTTTAGATTTACACTTCAATACTTAGTATGTTTTGGTTTTGTGTAGCACATGTTTTGTTGGATAAATGAGAAGAGTAATGAGCTGAAGAAAGACAATCATGGGCATCAATTTGCACATAATATAGAATACAACAACAACAACAACAAAGCCTTTTCCCACAATTAAGTAGGGTCGGCTACATGGATTCTTCGCCTCCATTCAGATCTATCTTGGGTCAATAATATATAATAGAATATAGAAAAAAAATGTCTATCATGGCCATTTCCCGACATGATGTACCAAACACAATATTTTTTCAGTCATGAACTAGAGCTCCTAATTTACTTGAATAGCCATTCTCCATCATCCGTGATAAGGAATCTAGTCAAGTGACTAAAGGGTAACTAAAAAACACATCCACATTCCATTTAAATGTCTCAATGAGATTTTTTTTCCTTCAAAAAAGGTCTCAATGAGATTTATACAATTTATGAAGTGGAAAAAACTGTAACATCCGGATTCCGCGTAAACCCGAACTCGACCCAATTGGGGTCCGAATAACCTAATAAACTTATATGACAATATTAGATAACATAAATCGATCAATTGATTGTAAATCAAAAGTCGTTCGGGCGAAATTGACCAAAAATCGGTCGCATCGTAATGCGTGCCGTGAAAAAGCCACGACGTAATTTCGGAAACCGCAAAACAAAGCGAGACCGTCATTAGATCCGATTCGACGACATAAGACCAACGGAATCGACCGTTCGTCAATCGGAGGTTGTTTGATATTTTAAATTCACAAAATTTAAACCCAAACCAAAAATCGTATCCGAAAACTTCGGGTATTCAAAACCCGATCGAAAGTATATCAATATTATACTCGTATTGACCGTCACTCTGAGACGATCAATTCGAGATACGGTGCATCGAAATTCGGCACTCGAGGTGCGTTTTCGGTCAACTTTAAGTATGATAAATAAATAGAATTTTTGGTTAAAAAAATATAAAATAAAATAAATTT
Organism: Ottelia alismoides; assembly: GCA_037367405.1. NCBI lineage: Eukaryota > Viridiplantae > Streptophyta > Magnoliopsida > Alismatales > Hydrocharitaceae > Ottelia > Ottelia alismoides. The sequence goes on along the minus strand of JAZKJV010008617.1, from coordinate 185,433 downwards.
AAATTTCGGTAACAGGCAGGCAGTAGACTGCTACTGTTCTATATAAATTCCAGCAAAAAAAAATAATACATATATAAATTTAAATAAAATTTAATATATGCAGCTGCTATGCTACAGTAACAGAGAATATAAGACTGAAAAAAAAAGAGTTTCATTCCACGTTGGCCTTTCTCTTTCTACTTGGACATTTCTTATTAACACGTCTCTACTTTCCCTCCATTTGTCAAGATCCTAAAACTTCCCTCTTGCTATAAATACCACCAATTCCTTTTCTCTCTAGATTTCTTTCCCCCAAATTCCAGCCGAGCAACCCTTTTCTTCTCTATTATTTCCAACTTTAATTCCTCCTCTTTCGTTTTCTTCCAAATCCCTCCAACAAGGAGAGCATTCAGCCCTATCGTTTCCAGCAGGAGCTCCTGCTGTCCTCATTTGAATCTAAGGTACGATTGCTGTACATTACTATTGGGAGCTCTTGCAGGGCTTCCCAGTTTCTCTCGGTTACAATTGTTTGAGAAGCCCTAAAGTTGCTACCTCCCCAGACTGTTCCTCCTCTCTACCTCAGGTCCTGCATGCATATCAACCTTCAAGTTTTGAAGATTTGTAGGTACAATCCTAATCCCTCCTATTGCTGCCATGCATGTAGTTTCACAAATATAAAAAAAATTGATTCTCTCTTGATACCTTCTCCTGAGAATACCTCTTAGTTTTGGTTAAATTATCTTACAAAGAATATTAAGTTTCTAGCATTAATTTTTTTTACAGAATCTGTGTGCTATTAGGTTATATCGTGACATCCAGGAGGTTAGATAAAGAACCCTGGCTATTATTATTTTTTTGTTAGCCGTATAAAATGAAAAGAAAAGTAGGAAAAGACTATTTTATAATAATTTCATTTAGTCTGTTTCTGGTTATTCATTTAATGGCTTGTGAAATATCCAAGATCTTTCTTCATAAAGTATAAGAAAGGAGAAATACTTCTGTAGGCTTCAGAAAGCCATAGGGCATTAGGATATTTAGATTTTTTTTACATTGCTACTCCCTGGTATATATATATATATAACCAATTAATCACAAATCTCATGGAATTGATTATTAAATATGCGTTGAACTAAATCTATAAGCTCATAATCTTATCAAAAGGTGGATTTCCATTATATAAGTATTCTGTACCAGTAATATTATGTTTATGAAAAGGTGCAGAAGAAAGTTTACCTAAACATTGGTATATATGCAAAAGAAAGACCAGCTTTCAATAATGCAATTATTGATAAACAGAGCATGTGATTGATATCATATTAAGAAACATTAAAAAAAAATGGTTGCATTTATTGCCTGGTCAATACTCGTAATCTAAGCTAGCAATATCCAAACATGTACCATTGTCGTGAGACCATTAAGGTTATTATTTAAGTTAAATATACCGGTTACAATTGTTAAAGCAAACAACCAGGTTCTGGACATCATAACTGTCCTGCTTTAGGATTCATATTGGTGAAATTTTACTCTATCTTGGACGCGTCACTTTCACACAAGGCCAAAACTTCTCTAGCGCTAGAAACATCTCTGGAATACCATTTTAAAGTGTTGTCAGTTGCCATCAGTTACGCATGACCTCTACTTCTTTCATAAAGAGATAAACTGAAATTAGCTGTATTATCTGCCTTTGAGGTACCTTCTTGGTAGACTAATGGTGCTGGAGATCACCATCTCCACTCTCTCTTTAGAAGTATCGTCTTGTACTATCCAAGGAACTAATACAAGTACTTTTCATGCCATCCTATTTGTATTAATATAAAAATAATAATGTACACTTTCTCTCGGTGTGTGTGAGAGCTACATGAACAAGGATACATAAGCATACATCAAACATACGCTTAATAGATGTATTAATTAATAAAAAAAATTATTTATCATCCAATTAACTCATATTAGCATTAATCTCGTGACCTTAAATAAAAGATTGAGTATCAAATATTAATACTCTTCTTTTATGAAGTTGGTAAATGATTTCCAAGATTGTAGATTAAGAGAGCTAGATCTGTATCAAATATTAATACTCTTCTTTTATGAAGTTGGTAAATGATTTCCAAGATTGTAGATTAAGAGAGCTAGATCTGTATCAAATATTAATACTCTTCTTTTATGAAGTTGGTAAATGATTTCCAAGATTGAAGATGAAGAGAGCTAGATATGTATTACTAATCTCAAAAAGGGAATTGAGAAGGAAAGTAGACAAGCAAATGAAATTGATTGTGAGTCGGTAATGACTTATAAATTATATTGCCGGTCATGCTGGCCTTTTACACCGGATCGTGCGAGGGGGCGGTGACCCTCACCTGGGCGGAAGAAAGGAAGCCCAGTTTGGTCAGCGGCCGCCAAGTGCGTGGGTCTAGGATCCTAGTCCCATTTCGGTTTTTACGCGAGCTCGCAGTGTTTTTACGCCTCGTTGGGATCCCGACTTTAGACCATTCCGCTGACCCTGTTTTAGGATACCCAGGCGGGGGATCCTTGGTTTTCAATTTTACGTACGAGCTCGGTTGCCCGTTATCGGTCGGGCTGTTTTTCTAGAGCGACTTCCCGGGAAGTCCCTCTCACCCGTCTCAGTGGCGTAGTTGGAGAGTAGACCTATCCCTCTATTGGACCATCTTTCCAACTAGAGGGCGAGACGGAAGAGCCATTTGTAGGCTTCTTCACCGCTTGAGTTTTCTTTCGCCAACAGACTTGGCGATTCTACATCTAGATCATCTATATCTACATCTAAATCATCAAGAGTTGCATCTGAGAGAGTTAGAGTGAAGATTTGGAGGAAATTACAATTAAAATTGAGTTGATTGGAGGTGACTATAACTTGATTCGAAATCCCTATAAGTTAGTGGACGTGTTGGGAACTTAGTTAGGATGCATTACACAACACCGCATGCCTACGGAGGCCCCCCAACCCTAAGGTACTTTTAATATCTTAGAGTCATAGTGTGAGGTTTCACACGAACCAAGACCACAGACTATCCACTAACTAAAAAGGAGTAAATAACATTAAGGATCAAATCCATCATCATTATATCAGTTCTATATCGAAAACCATGACATGATCTCAAACCAAAAATCATGATCTTAAAACACAGGAAACCATTATATCTTATAGTTGTCATATAAACTTTATATAAATATATATGTGAAGATTGAGAAAAAGGGGTGAACCGATTAGCTACATGCCAAACAGTTGAAAACCTTTTTACTTATGCAAGTAGATGTAAATTATACTTGTTCCACCTTTTTACTTGCTCTCTTTTGCACATAATAAATTACTTGTCATTTATTTTTAAAAAACTACGGATTTGTATTCACAATTGTGACTCCTTTTCTTCCTTGCACGCATGGCAGGAAAGGAGTCTGTTGTTCAGTAGCTATACAGGGTTCCAGGAGATAGAGTTTATACGAGAAGGTATGTGTTTTTGTGTCAAGTTTTTGTCCTGTTATTAATGTAATATGCTTATTTTCTCTTCAGTCAGATTTTTGGGATATACTGTATGTACTTTCAGACATTGTACAGGTTGAAAATGAAATGAAAGTTAATGAAATAAATTCTTGGTGACATTTATCTTTATTATCATGTGGTTGTGAATGTGAATGTCGAATGTCACTTGCAAATATATTCATTGCGAAAAAAAAATTTTTCCCCATAAAAACTATGCTTTTAATGCGATGCCATAAATGGAATTTCGCGAATTGTGTCGTAAACGGGTACCCGGATCCCGGGGGTTCACAAAAACTGACGGCAATACTATAATAGAATATTAGTGGAAGCACGTTGATGTCAGCGAGGGGCAGCTTTCTTGCCCTAACTTTCCATGTTCTGCTCACTAAATAATTTTCCATTTAAATATCCTGTATAAGGATTCTATGTACACATATATTTGCTATTCAAGGTCATTTTATGATGGGCAATTTCCAATAAATTTGAATTATACACCTTAACTATGGAAGACTACAAGTTGTCAAATGTTTGATACAATGGCCCACTGCAAAATAAGTAAACAAGCTCTTGATAGTCTAGAGCTATATCATATGATTAATTACTGACCTATCAAAGTTGAAAGCCTATTTTCTTTTGCGGGTTACTTTAAGGTTGAACTGTTATTTTTTTTGCAAATAGATCTTTTAGGCACTTCCACTATCAATAAAGCGGTGATTTACTCTTTACGCACCACTATAGTTCGTTCTTTTATCTGTTGAATTCCAGGTAAGGAGTATCAATTTCGGTACGCACTGAAAAGAGTATCTTAATATGTCCCTATCCTTTTGAAGGTTGTTGGAAGTATGAAGATTGATCCTTCGTCTCTGATGCTATTGACAGTTCTTAAAAGCCTCAGGGAGCTTGGATACTCCTTATCCGTGAGTAATTTCTATTCTTCCTTGCAAAATAGAAAACCTATAACCTTGTCAATTTGATATCCATTTGTTTCGGTTTACATCTACATTTTCTAGTATTAAGTTGTAGCTTCTACTTTTGCTATTTCTTGGAAAGCCATATTGCAATTCTTACACATGGATAAGGGTATTTTTTGGCAGTTAATGCTTTTTCAAGTTGATTCTCTTTGGAATTGAAATCTTGAATTAGAATTTTGACCTTGTTTAACATTATAATTTCTTCATTGGAATGACAAATACTAAGGTTATTTTGTCTTGCGTCGACCAGGGAAGAATTTTTTCTGTACTAATGCCCATGATGGCTCAACTATTGAAGCCACCTATTTGCTGAGGAGAACAATGGAGATTTATAGAGCTAAAAGGAAGAATCTTCATATGATCTTTATTGATTTGGAGAAGGCTTATGATTCTGTCCCACGAGAGATATTGTGGAGAGTTTTGGAGAAGAGACAAGTACTCGTCCTATACATTAACCTCATAAAGGACATGTATGATAGGGCTTTATCTTGTGTAAGGACCCCGTCTGGGAAGGCTAACTAATTTGACATCAACATTGGTTTACATCAAGGTTCAACTTTGAGTCCATTTCTTTTTATTTTGATTATGGACGAGTTGACAAGTCACATTCAGGATGAGTTACCTTGGTGTATGTTATTTGCTGATGATATTGTGTTGATTGACGAGACTAGAGGTGGAGTGAACGAGAAGCTTGAGATCTGGAGACATGCATTGGAGACTAAAGGATTTCGTATAAGTAGGGCTAAGATGGAATTCATGAAGTGTACCTTTGATGGAAGCAATGGTGAAAGAATTGAGGTGAAGATTGGTGACAATAACATTCGGAAGAGAGATTCTTTTAGATATCTGGGATCTATTTTGCAACAGGATGGGGAAATTGATGGAGATGTTACTAATAGAATAAATGCAGGCTGGCTAAAGTGGAGATGAGACTCTGCTGTTCTTTGTGATAAGAAAATTTCTTTAAAAATTAAAGGAAATTTTTACAAAGCAGCCGTGAGACCTGCTATGCTCTATGGATCTGAATGTTGGTCTGTGAACCATAGACATGTGCAGAGAATGACTGTAGAAGAAATGAAAATGCTAAGGTGGATGTGTGGACACACACGTAAAGATCGGATTCGGAATGATGCAATCAGAAAGAAAGTTGGTGTAGCTCTGATCGATGATAAGATGCGAGAAAACCGCTTAAGATGATTTGGTCATTTGCAAAGAAGATCAACGGATGCACCATTTAGTAGATGCGAGTGTTGGGATGTTGAGCCGGCTAAGAGAGGCCGATGACGGCCCAAGAAGTGTTGGAAAGAGACTATACGAAGGGATCTTAGTTTTTTGGATATAAGCTTGGGATTGACCCAAGATAGATCTGAATGGAGGCGAAGAATCCATGTAGCCGACCCCACTTAATTGTGGGAAAAGGCTTTGTGCTTGTTGTATTGTGCCTGTTTCCTGAGAAGTAGATTCTTCCATAAGTGTGCATGTATGATCAGAAAATTCAATATAGATTAAAAAGTTCAAATTGCTGTAGGTAATATAAATTAATAAGTCCCTATAGGGGCAGATTTTATAACAGTAGACATTCTTTTATATATGGAGGGAACAGACGAGAAAATAACATAATGTCATCTAGAAATACGAAACCGAAAACCGGTACATAAAATACTAGACTTTGCAAGGCTCATAATGAGGAGTTTGAAAGTGTATCATTTAGTAGATGCGAGTGTTGGGATGTTTAGCCGGCTAAGAGAGGCCGAGGACGGCCCAAGAAGTGTTGGAAAGAGACTATACGAAGGGATCTTAGTTTTTTGGATATAAGCTCAGGATTATCCCAAGATAGATCTGAATGGAGGCGAAGAATCCATGTAGCCGACCCCATTTAATTGTGGGAAAAGGCTTTGTTGTTGTATTGTGCCTGTTTCCCTGAGAAGTAGATTCTTTCATGAGTGTGCATGTATGATCAGAAAATTCAATATAGATTAAAAAGTTCAAATTGCTGTAGGTAATATAAATTAATAAGTCCCTATAGGGGCAGATTTTATAACAGTAGACATTCTTTTATATATGGAGGGAACAGACGAGAAAAATAACATAATGTCATCTAGAAATACGAAACCGAAAACCGGTACATAAAATACTAGACTTTGCAAGGCTCATAATGAGGAGTTTAAAGTGTATCAAATGTCACAAGAAAAAGAAGGATTGAATTGTGTACCTCAAAAGGAACAAACTTATGCAGGTAAAAATAAAAACTAATATACAATTGTACAATTGATTTTTACGAGGAAACTCCACTGGATAAAAACCTTAGACTTGAAGCTCCTTCTAGGATTTCACCATCATACTACAACGAGTCACCTGCTTTACTTTATCTCTTGCTATTTTCCTACCAGGTGTAGCATAAAAACCAGTATAAGCGGTATCCTTTTTGAGTACACTCAAGAAGTAATTTTACATCAACTAGAAGAAACCCGCACACCAGGAACTTACAATATAGTTTATTAACAACAACAAACTTAAAGAGCATGATTAGGTTATAATTAAATTATGACTTGTGCTAATGTATTGAAGTGACTTCTCTAAAATGTAGAGTGGGTTATGCTGAATAACCAGACATAATTTCTTTTTTTTTTGAAGCCAACCAGACATAATTTCTATCAAACTATACTGAAGGCCAAAGATGATATCATAGCTCACACAAGATTTCTTTGATCATGAAGACAAAATGACAATGCATGCTTTTGGTTAGGGATCAAGAACACAATGGATGAGAGTTTGAAAGCTTGAGGAAGTATAGAAATGTAGTATTCAAGTGTTGTCACGTGTGTCGTGATCGGAATGTGTAGACCTTTTATAGTGCATCAATGAGGAAGCTGGTTGAGTATTGACGCTTCCTTTGTCTAAGAGGCACGAGCAATATCTGTGGCCTATTGCATGGCTGGACAATAATTTTGTATGTTAAATGGATTTTAATTTAGGCTTTTTACATGAATTCTATCAAAACAAAATACAACAAGATTGTTTCTGAGGATCACCATCTTCGTATATTTTCTTTGATTCGTCTGCCTGCATCCTGTAGTGTATCTGTATGTGGTAATTTATCTGATCAAGACACCTGCAATAAATCCACATTGTATAGGCACATTTTTTTGCAAATCATTGTATTGTTCTGAGTCTGTTCCTACAAGATGACACATGTACAATACATTTGCATAGCATATACTTTTCAATATATTTACCGTCATCATCAAAACCATAAAAATGTTTGGAGAGCTAACAATCTCTCCCTTTTTGATAATGTCAAATATATTGAAGTTGATTCGAAGGCTCCCCCTGTCGTAAAGACAGGTAGATATATATCTGTACAAAATATGTTAAATCTTATGCTTGTCCAATATAATTCTTGTAAATCGTCACGATGAATTAAATCACATAGTAATATAGTATGATCTTCTGTATCCTTTTAATGGATCATCTATTTCCTTTTCTCCCCTTTGTCTTTACCAAAATAATACTGTGGCGAGCAAAATGACATAAAGAGAAATATCATTTATATTAATAAATGTATTAGAGTACAAATAGGAAAACAAAAATAGAATATCAAATGATAACAGAGTTTTAGATAATGAAAACAACAGAAGGCTAACATAGTTTTGAACTATTATAGGGAAGGTTGCAGAATTTGGTATTCAGTACTCGATCGGCGGGGTCACTGGCTAAGGATTAATCGGTAGTCAAATGACCAATCGAATTTAGTTAGTCATTAGTCGGTTTTGAATTTTTAATTATTTTAAATATATGAATATTTTTTATACATATATTCTTATATATTTGCATAGATTTGTACATTTCCTATACAATAATAATGTAACAAAAGAAGTAATTGACTTTAAATATAACATTAAGCATATTAGAATAAGTTTGTTTTAAAAAAACAAAAAAGATAAAAAATAAAAAGTTCTATGTAAAAGTCGGCCGAGCAGTCGGCCCGATTTGTCGGGTTGACCGACTAATGGCCGACTAGGCTACCCCCGACTCGACTAGTCGGACCGAACATTCTCAGCAAATGACTACATCAGCAAAGTTGATATCAGCCTCTGCTAAAGACGACGTTGCTCCCATTTGATGGAAAAAATGATTAGTCGAACATGCGTGAGGTTCGTAATCATTGCAGAAGGGTGCAAAGTTCATATACGTTGAACTCATCTCAAATGGTCGATTGTTGGGTGCCAACCTTTATCTTCGAGTACTTCTCCCATGGTACTTGGGCTTCCTCGGTGATCATATAGCCCACCAGAATGTTGCGAGGAGATCTACGACTACCTCAAGAGCTTGTGCTTGGCCCACATGTATCCCTGCGACTAACGATGACTAGAAGTAGAGTAGGAGTATGGAGAACTTTGAATAAGCGTGTTTTGAGACAAGAGGAATTATCTATTTATAGAGTATTCTCTTTTTTGAAAAGACTTTATCTATATAGCGGTATGTATCTCTCGAAGACATGGAGAAGTGTGCCATTCGGAGAAAGTAAGTGGTATAGAGACAAGGCCTATTAGACTTTTGCCTCACTTTCAATCAATTGACGGAAAGAGTCAGTTGATTGGTGGTGGTATAATGGTCAAAATTGACCAATATATATTTATAGCTGTTGTAAGTAGACGATTGAGATCAATGCCAAAGATAGAAAACACTTTGTCGACTCGTCAGAAATGTGATATGTGAATGAACTCCACACATTCAGTCGACTATCACATCTCAATCGGTTGAGGAACTGATCTGTTGACTATTCAAAGATAAGCTTCCATAGATCTTATGCTAAATCACTTAAAGAATATCTTAATTGAGGGTTTGGTGAAGATATCAACTAGTTGATCAAGTGTTCCTATAAAGTCTATTTCTATTTATCCTTTTAACTCATTTTTTAAAAAGAGAGAGATGTTTATGATCTTTTCATAGCAAACACTCTCTACAAGAAGAGGAAGGAGCATTTAATTACTTATAAGAGTGGCCCGACTAGTTACAGATAGATTACTTTGCGTTGAGGAGAAGAGATCAGTTGTGTTGCAAAGACTGCAAAGTAATTCTAGAAGAGAGTTCGACAACCCAACATCGCTTGTTAGTCATGGGTGTGCAAATAAAAGGGTTGGTCAAGAAAGGGAAGGTTTCCAAGATCACTTGAACTAGATGGTGGAATCTTCAATTGAAGCAATCAAGCTTCATGAAGAAGATTTATCTTGGAACTGTAAACGGAAGTGTAAACGAGATGTGGGAGGCGGTAGCATCTTGTATCTGAAGGGTAGCCAAAGAGATGCTAGGCGAGTCACAGGAAGGAGCTCCATGCCAAAAGGAGGCGTGGTGGTGGAGTGGGGTGCAAGAGAAGCTCAAAATTAAAAGAGCATGCTTTAAAGCTATGTCTAAGGATAGAACAATGGAAACTGTTACAAACTACAAAATTGCAAAGAAGGCTGTAAGCGGAGTTAAGTCAAAAGCTTATGAAATTTTGTACAAAAATCTCAATTAAGAGGGACAAGAAGGATATATTCCAGTTGGCTAAAGCAAGAGAAAGAAAGATCAAAGATCTTTCTCAAGTGATATGCATCAAGGATGAGGAATATTACGTGCTTGTTACTCATAAGGATATATGGACTAGATGGATGTAGTATTTCCATAATCTTTTCATTGGGGAAGGAAATTGAGAGACCACTTTGGAGGATTTAAGTAGTAGTGAAAGTTACTTGAATCGTGCAAACTATAAACGAATATAAAGGAATGAAGTAGAGGAGGCTTTGAAGGTTATGCGACCTAGGAAAGGTATATGACCTGATGACATTCCTATAGAAGTATGGATAGCTTTATGTGAGCGTGATTTGACTTGGCTTGCAAATTTACTCAATGTTATTTGGTGAAGCAAGAAAATGCCTGAAGATTGGAGGAGAAGCATCGTGGTACCTATTTATAAGAACAAATGAGACATTCAAAATTGTTGAAATTACAGAGGTATCAAGCTGATGAGTCAGACAATGGAAATTTAAGAGCGTGTGATCGAAAGAAGGTTGAGGCAAGTTTCCAAAGTAAAAGAAAATCAATTCGGATTCATGCCAGGTCGCTCAAATATTGAAGCCATCCACTTAACGAGGAGAACAATGAAGATTTATAAAGCTAAAAAGGTTCATCTTTGTGTCCATTCCTTTTTGCTTTCATTATGGACGAGTTGACAAGTCACATCCAGGATGAGATACCTTGGTGTATGCTATTCGCTGATGATATTGTGTTAATTTATAGGACTAGAGATGGAGTAAATGAGAATCTTGAGGTCTGGAGACATGCATTGGAGATTAAAGGATTTTGTATAAGCAGGGCTAAGACTGAATATATGGAGTGTACTTTTGATGGAAGCAATTGTGAAAGAATCGAGGTGGAGATTAGTGATGATAACATTCAGAAGAAAGAATCGAGTACCCACCTAATGGTCTAGTGGTAGTACATTGTGTCTACCACACAAAAGACCATGGTTCAAATCCCACTCTTGCAGGGGTTGCGTTAGGTAGTCGACGACCAGCGTAAAAAATAGTCGAATCTTTCAACATGGATTTGAGCAAGAATTCATGTAGCCGATCCTACTTATAGTGGGAGAAGGCTTAGTACTTTACTTGGGATCTATTTTACAACATAATGAGGAAATTGATGGAGATGTTACTAATAAAACAAATGTAGGTTGGCTAAAATGGAGAGGTGCCTCTACTGTTCTCTGTGTTTAGAAAGTTCCTTTGAAAATCAAAGGAAAGTTTTACAAAGCAACTATGGGACTCGCTATGCTCTATGGATCTGAATGTTGGACTGTGAGCCATAGTATGTACATAGAATAACAGTAGCAGAAATGAAAATGCTAAGGTGGATGTGTAGACATACATGTAATGAACAGATTCGGAATGACGCAATCATAAGGAAAGTTAGTGTAGCTCCGATCGATGATAAGATGCCAGAAAACTGCTTAAGGTAGTTTGACCATTTGCAAAGGAGATCAACTGATGCACTAGTTAAGAGATACAAGTTTTGGGATGTTGAGCCAGTTAAGAGAGGGCGAGGAAGGCTCAAGAAGTGTTGGAATACGATTATACGAAGGGATCTTAGTTTTTTGGATCTAAGTCCGAGATTGACCCAAGATAGATCTGAATGGAGGCAAAGAATCCATGTAGCCGACCCTACGTAATGTGGGAAAAATGCTTTGTTGTTGTTGTTGAACTCATTTTTTTAGGAAATGATGTCTAATATTAGTGTGTTTTGTTCAATAATGATTTATATGATTCTTTGACAAGTTTATTGCAATAGTATTATCACAAAGAATCTTGATCTTCTCAAAGTTTATTTCTACATCTGGCATCTGGGAGTGTTTTCATCCACAAAATTTGATAACATGCTAGTGAAGCAGAAATATATTTTTACTTCTGTTTATTGCAACAAAGTTCTGATTCCTGGAGAACGTTCTCCAAGTACCTAGTGAGGTATCTAAAAACTAAAAGGTTCCACTAGTACTTTTCTATTTGTTATGCTTTCTGCATAATTAGTATCACTGTATGATAAAAGATTTAAAGATGGGGTTCTTGGATAAAATAATCCTAAATAGTGTGTTTCTTTTAAATGCTTTAATATCCTCTTTACTACAAAGAGTTGTGATTCCTTAAGTGCTGTCTGAAATTGAGCATATAAGCAAATGCTGAAAAGAATTTCAGGTCTGCTTGTAGTCAAGTAGAGAAAAGATCCTGTCATTCTTGGGTTTTAATGTTTGATTAATAGCTTTTGTTGCTCGTCACTATCTAAGCTGCTCCGTGTGGCCATAGGTGTGGTCTTTCCTTTGGCATATATCATATCAAAATTTCTAAGTATATCCTAGGTATACTTGGTGTGTGATATAGGTATACTTGGTGTGTGATATGAAGATTCCATCATTTAATTGTTGTATTTGCAATTTTCGGACATATTTAAACTATCCTATTAGTCTCATTTCAAATTGTCTTTCTATTACTTGAGCAAAATTTTTAAGCCCATCAATATCGGTTTGCATCGATGTTTAGTTTGGAGTCCGTTCCTTTTTTACTTTGGTTATGGATGACTTGATTAGTCACATTCAGGATACGATACCTTGGTGTATATTGTTCGCTAAAGATTATGTGTTGATTGATGAGATAAGATATGGGGTAAATGAGAAGCTGAAGGTTTGGAGACTTGCCTTAGAGACTAAAGAATTGAGTGCACATTTGTTGGAAACAATAGTGAAGGACTCAAGATGAAGATTGGAGATGACAACATCCAGAAGAAAAATCCTTTTATACAATGGAGATCTATTTTGCAATAGGATGGGGATATTGATGGAGAAGTTACTCATAGAATAAATGCATATCGGCTAAAGTGGAGAAGAGCCTCTATTGGTCTTTGTGATAAGAAAATCTCTTTGAAAGCCAAAGGAAAGTATTGCCATTGTTTTTAAAAACGCGCCTCGAGGCGCTTTTCAAGGAAAAATGCCTCGAGGCTATAGCCTCATTCAGCCTAAGTGAAGCGTGCGCCTCGAGGCTTATAAGGCGTGCCTCGAGGCGCTGCCTCATTTATGGGATGTTTTTTTGCAATATTTTTTCCTTTTCTTTTTGGTTGTGAGCTTTTCATCTTTCCTAGACAAGTATTTTCAAGTCTTTAAGCTCATGATTCACTAAAATGCATTTTTTTAATTTATTAACATATTAAGCTTATTTTTACTTTGCTATGCATGTTTTTTATAAATCAACATGAACAAAAAAATGAGTCTTGAGTCCTTAAATCCAATACCTCTACTCTTTAGTATGAATCAAGCTTAAATGCATTCTTTATTAAACTATTTGGATGTAAGTCCCTTACTTTAACTTAAATTTTGAAAAGTATATTTTTATAAACATGTCTCATCTTTTCTTATATTCAATCGGGACTAAATTAATACACATCAAAGCATGTATGAACAAAGATGATCATAACATGCAATATTCAAGTATTTTATCCCCCAATCATTATGGTAAAGTAAAAAGTGATCACAGATTCACTGCTTATTCTCTTATCCTTCTCAATTGAATGACACATATCTCACCTAATTTTGAAAATGGTATGTTACATCTAGTCCCCTTAGTTAAGTTTTATTCAAAACTTTAAATTTTGCGGAGAGTTACCCATTATTGTGCTTACATATCCGTATTTACTTGACTCCTTACAGATTTAGAGTTTAAAAAAAGAGAGTTATATAACAACTTGGATGTTTAAACCATGATGTTAGCCTTGAAATATCATGGAGTTATGCTTTTAATCATAACTATTTAATTTCTAGAACTTGAAAATTGTAATTACGACTAATTATTATATTTTATGAAAAATTTTCTTTCACAAGTGAGGCTTACGCCTCGATACTCCTCGAGGCTTACGCCTCGAGGCAATACTAGGAAAACGCCTCGATACGTCTCACGTTTTTTAAAACCTTGAGTATTACAAAGCAGCTGTGAAACCTGCTATGCTCTATGGATCAGAATGTTGGCCAATGAATCATAGACATGTGCAGAGAATCAGTGTTATTAAAGGCGTGAGGCGCTCCAAGACGCTTAGGGTCCAGAACGCCTGAGGCGCTAGGCGCTCGCTTAGGTGCTTACCTAAGACAAGCGAGGCGCTAAAATATAATGCGTATGTATATATATGTACATTCATCATAAAAATATATCCTATACATAGTATAAATTATTCTAACATAAACATCATCATGCATATAAATTATTCTAACATAAACATCATCATGCATAGAAAATCATTCTAACACAAATAAGAAATGCAAAATCTTCAAACATTTCATGTAATAGTTAATTGTTCATATTTCAAACAAGAAAAGTGAAGTAAATAAATTAAGATAGAAATGACTGGATCTAATGCATGTTCTTCATCATCATCATCAATAAAATTGATCTTGAAAGCATCATCTTCAACTCTATCTTCATTCCCTTCAATCTCTTCTTGATCTTCATCTTCATTATCACATGATGCAACGACTCGTCTTGAAGAAGATCCAACAATAGGTGCAACAGGTTCATGTCTCATATGTTGTCGTGTATATGTTCGTGTCTCTGCAACTTTAGATGCCCTTGCCACATCTCCCCATGTTAATATATCATCTTCGAAGATAAAATATTCATCCGCGTCACTGTCTCCATTTCACCCAACAACCATTCATTGGCATCATCAATTTCATTGAGAGCAATCGGATCAGTGGTGTCTCGTAAGTCATATCGATCCTTTAAAGCTTGATTGTATTTGATATACACCAAATCTTGCAACCTTTGATGTTCTAATCTGTTTCTTTTCTTAGAATGTATCTGTAAACATTCTAATGATTGTTAGTGTTAAATTAAAAGAGTCTTAAACTTGACTAAACATAGAGCTACTTACGTGCTCGAATACACTCCAATTGCGTTCACATCCGGATGAGGTACATGTCAAACTCAAAATCTTCATAGCTAGGCGTTGTAAATTTAGAGCTGAACTTACAAAAGAGCTCCACCATTCCTCTACATTATTAAATGAAAATGTCAGCTAAAATTTAAAAAAGGTTTAATGTAACTGTAGAGATAGTTCATAGTTTTATTAACTCTTTATGTAGTTTATTGTTATTTCTTTATCTTCTATAGACCTCTCTGTAATTTACCCTTTAGGTCTCTTTCTATATAAGAGAGCCTAGGGTTTTCTGAATAAACATCGAAGTATTTTCCCAACATGGTAGCAGAGCCGCCCTAGGGCTCTCCACCCGCCGCCTCCCTCTCCCCACCCGCCGCCCGTTCTCTCTCTCTCTCTCGCTGGTCCTCCGCCGCCGCCTCTTCCTCTCTACGGGTCTCCGCGCCTTGCCGACGATCCCAGCCAGTGCCTAGCGCCTCCGCGCCTAGGCCCAGCCCCACCGCCAGCGGTCCTTCCGACCTCCGCTGCGCCGCCAGTCAACGCCAGGGGGGGGGGCTTCCAGTTCTCCGCCAGCGGTCTCCTGGCGATTCCAGGGCCTCCCGCAGCCCTAAAGTGCTGCTGTAGGTCCCACCAACCACCAGCGGGTCCCAGGCGGTCTATTCAAGCCATAGCCAGTCGCTCCAGCCACCGCTGTAGGTCCCGGTGGTCCCAGCCAGTTCCGCCGACATCTAGGCGGCACCCAACAACCCGGTTTAAGGGCTATAAGCCTTATCTAAGGCGTGCCTTAGTTCTCTCTTCGACCGATATATGGATTTGAGTGCGTAACGTCTACATACGTACTCAAATCCGATGCAGTTGGTGTAGACATTTATCACAGTGTCTATATATCCTTGTTCTTCTCCAAGCGGTAATATGTCAGAATCCAAAGCCGATATGCCCTCCACCGGTGCTTTCAAAGGTCCGGCGCCAATAGTGAAGATGGACGGGTCTAACTATGAGCTCTAGGCGATGCAGTTCATGAGCCTCATGAAGTCAAATGGTAAGAAACACATTCTTACCGAGGATGAGCCTGCGGAGAAGACACGAATCTATGCCTCATGGGAGGCTGACGACGCCTATGCAAAGGTCTGGTTGTTTGGTACATTGACGATGGAGATTGCCAACGACGTCATCCATCAGCCCACTGCCAAGGCAATGTGGGACATTCTGGCCACTACTTATTCGCAGGTGCGAAATGAGACAAAGATGTTGCAGCTTCAGCATGACATTTTCACTATGAAGCAGAGTGGCCGACCTCTCCATTCCCTGTACACATCCCTAAGAGGGATGTTTGAGAAGCTATATAGTACCATTCCTCTCACTGCTACTCCTGAACAACAGAAGACGTTTCGGAATGCCACCATGGTGGGCGTTCTACTTGCGGCTCTTGATCCTGAGTACGATGCCGCCCGGTCCCAGATCCTAGCTGATGCAGTTATTCCTCCAGTGGAGGATGTTTACAGAAGGCTCAGTCGCATTCCAGTTTCCTCCAGCTCTTCTACTCCACCCCCATCTGCGATGGCAGTCTCGCGTGGGAGAGGTGGACAACCGTCTGGTCGTGGACGTGGACGTGGCCGTGGACCACAGGGAAGAGGTGGTCGCTTCAGTCAGACATGCTCCTATTGTCACCACACATGACACTCAGAGGATACATGCTATTCTAAGCATGGTTTTCCAGCATCGACACGTGTTGCAGAGCACTCCCAGTCTCCACTGACCTCTACTGCAGATAGTCGATTTGACGAACTTGTGGCCCGTCTCCGAGATATTATGCCACATGCACCTGGTGATTCGTCTGGTGGTTCCTCAGATATTGCTGCCACTGCCTCTGCCGGTTCATCCGCCGCTGCTAGCTCCTCAGGTAGATCTACTGCATTCACAACACCTCATGATATATCTGACTGGATTATCGATTCCGGAGCCACACATCATCTATGCCGAGATAGAGGTAGATTACAGGCATACAGGGACATTCCTCCCGGTCGTTCAGTGCAGATTGCAGATGGTACCCATTCGTCACTTGTTGGACAGGGGGAGGTCTTCCTATCCTCCACTTTGCGATTACAGAACGTCCTGCATGCTCCTGAATTCTCAATGAATTTGCTATCTATTAGTCAGATTATGAAGGATTTGAATTGTCGTGCTATATTTGACCCGTCTTCTCTCATTTTTCAGGACATACTCACGGGCAAGGTGATTGGCTGTGGCTCTGAGCAGAATGGTTTATATCGACTGGTTCGGGATTCCTACGCTGGCGTCTCCTCTCATTCTGCTGGATCAGTCTCTCCGTACATTTGGCATATCCGGTTTGGTCACCTTCCACTTCAGAAAATGCGCCATCTTCTGCTCAGATTCCTCCTAGCTCGTCGTTTCGATGTGAAGCGTGTCAGTTGGGAAAGCATCACAGGTCGAGCTTCCCACGTCGTCTGAGTCGGAGCAGTAGCTCCCCTTTTGAGTTGTTACATATAGATATATGGGGTCCGAGTCGTGTTCCCGATCATCAGGGGCACATGTTTTATCTTGTGGTAGTGGATGATTTTTCTCGTGTGTCGTGGGTCTTTCTTTTGAAAAATAAATCCGAAGCAGGAAATGTGATCAAGAATTTGATTAATGAAGTGCACAATGTCTTTTCTGCCAATGTCAAATATGTTCGGACAGATAATGCCCTTGAATTTTCTACACGCCTACTTTCACAATTCCTTTCATCAAAGGGTATTATTCACCAAACCACTTGTGCATATACCTCACAACAAAATGGTGTAGCAGAGAGAAAGCATCGCCATCTCTTAGATATTACTCGCACATTGTTGATTCAGAGTTGTGCCCCTATTTCTTTCTGGGGCGATGCTGTTCTTACTGCTTGTTATCTGGTTAACCGAATGCCATCCTCAGTTCTTGGTGAGAAGATACCTATGTCCATTATTTTTCCAGACAAGGAGTTATTTTCACTAACTCCACGTGTCTTTGGTACTGTGGCTTTCGTGCATCGTCTATCTCCCGGACTTGACAAACTCTCTCCTAGAGCAGTCAAGTGCGTCTTTGTTGGATATTCCAGGACTCAGAAGGGCTCCCGGTGTTATGATCCTGCAACTAAGAGGTACTTCGTGAGTGCTGACATCACTTTCTTTGAGTCTGTCATGTATTTCTCTCCTGCAGGTGACAGAATGGTACCATCCACTACCACTGATGACATCTATGTTC
Source organism: Ottelia alismoides (assembly GCA_037367405.1). Classification (NCBI taxonomy): domain Eukaryota; kingdom Viridiplantae; phylum Streptophyta; class Magnoliopsida; order Alismatales; family Hydrocharitaceae; genus Ottelia; species Ottelia alismoides. The sequence continues at coordinate 167,301 of JAZKJV010008617.1, read as the reverse complement.
CTCCACCACCTACATTGAGTCCACCTGGGTCGTCCCCTGTACTCGTCTCCACGCCAGCACCACCTCCACCACCTCCATCTCCACCTCCACCCATTCCACGGCCCATCATATCACCGTTACCTAAATTCTATACACGCCGGTCAGGTCCTGCTCAGACCATACAGCAACCGATCATCACGCCTCATGTATGCTCAGATGGCATTACTGCTGACGGGTCAGGTTTGGTACATGTGCAGGATCCTTCAGTACAGGCAGACACTAGCCCATCCAGTTCAGCAGATGATGATCTTGATGTTCCGATTGCTTTTCGGAAGCAGAGGAGGCGATGTGCCTCGTATCCATTCGCTTCACAGGTTTCTTTTCACCGTCTCACTGGTGATTTTCAGAGATTTGCCACAACCTTGTCTTCCGTGGATATACCACGGACATACCAGGAAGCTTTGCAGAATGATTGCTGGAGGTTAGCAATGGAGGAAGAAATGAGGGCCTTACAGTCTCGTGGCACATGGTCTTTGGTCCCTGCACCTTCTGATACATCCGTGGTGAGCTGTAAATGGGTCTTCACTGTCAAATATCATGCAGATGGCACGTTGGACTGATACAAAGCACGCTTGGTCGCCCATGGGTTTACACAAACCTATTGTGTGGATTACATGGATACTTTCTGTCCAGTGCGAGACATTCTACACTTCGTATTCTCTTATCTGTTGCTGTGATACGTGATTGGAGCATATCTCAACTAGATGTCAAGAATGCTTTTCTGTACGGAGACTTACAGGAGGAAGTCTACCTGCAGCAGCCACCTGGGTTTACTGCTGAGGGGGAGAAGCATATGGTCTGTAGACTTCACAAGGCGATATATGGCCTCAAACAGAGTCCGAGAGTATGGTTCCAGAAGTTGTCTGATCTGATTGAGCAACAGGGATTCAAGAGGTCAAATGCCGATCGCTCATTGTTTGTCCAGAAGTCATCGGCAGATACGGTTGTCATTATGGTTTATGTGGATGATATTCTTGTTACAGGAGACGACGCTCAGGGCATAGAAAGGGCGAAGGCATTCCTAGGCCGTCAGTTCGTTACAAAGGATCTTGGAACCCTAAGATATTTTCTGGGGTTGGAATTTGCAAGGAATGCACAAGGCTTGGTGATAACACAACGGAAGTATATTACAGACTTCCTGATTGAGACTGGCATGGATGGGTGCAAACCATCAAGTATTCCCATGGACCCTAGCATGAAGCTGTATGATGGTGATACGGATGAAGTAGATAAGAGGAGATATAGAGAAATGGTGGGAAAACTCCTCTACATTACCATTACTCGTCCATACATTGCATTTGCAGTTAGCAGGGTGAGTCAATTTATGGAGCAGCCAAGACATGTTCACATGGATGCTATACACATGATACTGAGGTATCTGAAGTCTTCTCCAGGGTCAGGGCTGCTATTCAGAATGGGCACAGACTTATCCGTCTCAGCATGTGCAGATGCAGATTATGCAGGATGTCCTAAGGACCGAAAATCAACCTCAGGGTTTGCAGTGTTTGTTGGAGGCTCTTTGGTTTCTTGGAAAAGCAAGAAACAAACTGTTGTGGCAAGGTCCAGTGCCGAATCCGAATATAGGGCCATGGCTCAAGCCAGCACGGAAATGATGTGGGTTCGCTCTGTACTAGAAGATCTACATGTAGCCGTGCCCCTACCCATGAAGCTTCAGTGTGACAATCAGGCAGCATTGTTTATTGCCAACAATCCAGCTTTTCATGAAAGGACCAAGCATATTGAAGTTGACTGCCATTACACGAGGGACTTGATCCAGAGAGGATTAATATCTACTGCACATGTGAGCTCAGGAGATCAAACAACAGATGTATTCACCAAGCCACTACTTAGAGGACCGTTTCAGAAATGTTCATCCAAGCTGAGCATGATAGATATCTATGCTCCACCTTGAGGGGGAGTGTAGAGATAGTTCATAGTTTTATTAACTCTTTATGTAGTTTATTGTTATTTCTTTATCTTCTATAGACCTCTCTGTAATTTACCCTTTAGGTTTCTCTCTATATAAGAGAGCCTAGGGTTTTCTGAATAAACATCGAAGTATCCCAACAGTACCAAACATTGTAATGGTTACCTGGAGAGTTTGAGCTTCTTGATCCGATTGCCATTGGATTTCCAAAAATCCTCTTGGCATTTTTATATGAGCTCAACTCAATCATTATTTTATCTTGAATAGTTACATCACGAACCAATCTTTGTATGTGTTGAAATATGAGAAGCGGAAGCGGAATCGATAAAATAAGAAACATAAATATGAAGAACAAAAATTTACGTGGAACCCTACTCCCTTAAGGAGCGGGATAAAACCACGAGAGAAGCCCTCAAAGGGGCAGATATTCTATTGGAATTTCTCGATGAGTACAGGTGGTGTGGGGATCCTTATATAGGTGCTCAAGGGAGAATATTCTATATAATATTCTCTATAGAAAATTCTCTTAACAAATAGCCACACAGAATATTCTCTAACACTCCCCCTCAAGCTGGAGCGGAGAAAGCTACATCTTGCAACAAAAAGAAAGTATACAACACATCTTCACACGATACATCACAAGAACACACGTCCGCTGCTGGTAGAGGACCACACATGAGGACGGGTCTGCAGCTTTCAGGTCATCGGAATGTATCTCTGTCATGCCTGTAGAACCGCCGCGATATCAGGTCACTGGAACATATCTCTATCGTGCCTGGAGAAGAATCGCTGTAGAAGCAGTCCAGCGCGGGAACTGATCGGGTCGTAAAAGAAGAAGTATACGCCTCGACGAAGAAGTTGATGCTCGGTGAAGATGGATGATCTTGTAGAAATCTGTAGATGTCGGTCTGTCAGTATAGATGGACAGTTGTGAAGAATACACCTCTGACTCCCCCTTTCTCCCATACTTGATAGAATAAAGATCGCGGATCAAGTTGGGAGAAACCAAAAGACACATTTTTTGTCTCTCTCTCTCTCTTTTCTTCTTCTTATTTTTTTCAAGCCGTTCAACCAATTTTTTCGGCTTTTGCAAATCATTCATTTTTTTAAATCATCATTTTTTTTGCATTTTGCGTACGGTTTTTTTTATTTTGTACGCGCCTTTTTACATTTTTTTGGCAACTTTTTTCTTTTTTCTTTTAAACTGACACTGCCCCACCCTTTTTTGTTACAAGTCTCGGCCTACTTGGGCCGTTACAAAGCAACAAAATAATTTTTTTAAAAGAAAACCGTCGGGGTCCGCTTAGGGTTGGTTACCCTTTCACGCTGTAGTCGCCCCCCTAAGGGTGCACGATACCGCCGCCCCCAAAGGGCTACTTCCTTCCTGCGTGCTACCTCATGGATCTGGAGGAGCAGGAGGGCACGCATGCCTGAGAGGAGCATGGAGACCGGGGAGATGCACCGTCGTCAACGGTGGAGGGGAGGTGTGCTCCGCCTGGGGACCACACAGGGAGGAGACGCGGGCAAGCCTGGACCGTCGCCACTTCCTGGAAGATCCAGAGGATGGAGGGGAGCACGATGGGGGCGTGCGCGCACGAGAGACCTGGGAGATGCGTGCGCCACCGCCCGCAGGAGGGTATGGCTCTGCCTGGAGTAGCTTTGAGAAGAGATGCACGAAGGGTATGGCTCTGCCTGAAGGCTGCAGCACGAGGGAGGCGCCGCCTGCGCCGCTCCTGAGTGTGGAATAAGTAGGGGAAATAAAAAAAATACTTACGGCTACTGGACTGTGCACTATCTGTGAACAGTCAGAGCATATTTTTATTTTATTTATTATATTTTTTTGTCTCTTATTTGAGATATTAAAGATTGCCATACTCGGGCCTCGGGCCTCGGATTTTGACGCGAATCATTTCGAATTGATCGTCTCTGAATAACGATCAATATGAGTATAATGTTGATATACTTTCGATCGGGTTTTGAATACCCGAAATTTTTGGATACGATTTTTGTTTAAGGTCAAATTTTGTGATTTAAAAATATCAAACGACCTCCGATTGACGAACGGTCGATTCCGTTGGTCTTGTTTCGTCGAATCAGATCTAATGATGGTCTTGGTTCATTTTGCGGTTTTCGAATTTGCGTCGCGGCTTTTTCGCGGCGCGCATTACTAAATGACCGATTTTTGGTCGATTTCGTCCGGACGACTTTTGATTCACTATCAATTGATCGTTTAAAGTTGTTTGGCATTGCCCAACAACTTTATTCGGTTATCGGATCCAAATCGGGTCGGATCCGGGTTTGATTGGAAATCGGATGTTACAATTATTTGTAACATCCGAAGCCGCACAAACCCGAACTCGGCCCGATTTGGGTCCGTTTAACCCAATAAAGTTGTTGGTCAATACCAAACAAACTAAAACGATCAATTGATCGTGAATCAAAAGTCGTTCAGATGAAATCGACCAAAAATCGATCGCACCGTAATGCATGTCCGAAAAAGCCGCGACACAAATTCGGAAACCGCAAAACGAACTGAGACCGCCATGAGATCCGATTCGACGAAAGAAGACCAATGGAATTGACCGTTCGTCAATCAGAGATCGTTTGACATTTTTAATTCACAAAGTTTAACCCAAAACCGAAACCGTATCTCGGAAATTTCGGGCATCCAAACCTGACCGAAGGTGTATCAGTATTATACTCATTTTGACCGTCGTTTAGGGCATGTTTGGTTGCTGGGTTGGGCAGGGTTGGCCCAACCCTGGTTACTATTCACAAGGGTACTTCCTCCTCACAGATTACTATTCACCCACCCCACCCCACCCCAACCCAACCCAGTCCAACCCAGCAACCAAACATGCCCTTAGAGACGATCGAAACGAGATACTATTCATCAAAATCGGAGATTCAAGGCAAAATCGGGAATGACTTTAATAATCACAACAAGTTTGTAAAAGGAAATTAAGTAAATATATATATAATAAATATTTTTACCTACACTACAACAGCCCTCACGTGGGATCCTTCTTTCCATTTGGCAATATCCCAAGCCCCCATCTTCCTTATAAATATCACCATAAGACCCCCTCTTTTTCTCACAACTTTCCCCTAAATCCCCCCCAAAATTTCTTTAGACTTTTTCCAGCGGAAGGAGCAAAGCCCCTCAATTATATTTCAACAAGCTCTAAGAGCTGTTGGGGGCCTTGCTACTGACGGTTTCTGCTCCACAATAGCAGCCATTGTGGCTGTCCCACACTCTGCTATTATCCGAACAATAATTGGAATCAACAATTGCAGCTGCAGGTCAACCCTATAGGAAGAACTGCTGCTTCCTCCTGTTGATCTCCTGGAAGCTCCTGTAAGGAATACTTCCCTCCCAAGAAGCTGCATGCAAGTGATCTTAAAAAAAAGGGTACAATCCTATTACCATTCTCCTTGCTGCCATACATGAGCAATTCTTTTCTCTCTTTTTCTTCCATCCATACTCCTGAATAAGATTTATAAAAAAAACTCTTCTTGCTGCCCTCTCCGTACAGTGTTGTTGATTTATAATATGTACAGTTCGGTCTTTTACAATCGAATGTGGAATTGGGGAAGCATGCACTATAGGAACTCTGTATATCTTTTGTAATCATATGAAATTTTTATGGGTATATGAGACCATTAAATTAGTACTTGTTCACGGTTGTATGCTGGCCCCTTAGTGGCATTCACAGTTGTTTTGACGGTCCAGGTGTTTAATTCCAAGGGAATCTGGGCTGAAAATTGTGGATTTGTTTTTCTTTTGTCTATATTCCTTTGAGGACCTGGAATCATATATAGACGTTATAATGGTGTGGGTACCGTCTTTATTATTATTGGCATGTTCAGTTGCAACAAATTCTTAATTATATGTAAAAATATTCAGTTATCTTGTCTTTTTTTTTTTAAATTTCAACTTCCAAAGCAACCATAATTATAAAGAATTGAGATAATTTTTCTTCTATATATAACTTGAGCTTGACTTTTTGTATTCAAAAAGATTCCGGATTTCAAAATACTTGAAATTGAATAAGAGGTGATAAATTATAATTACTTGACATGTATGTTACCAATATAAGGAGGATCGAGCTGTATATAAATAATAAACATTTGACGTATGTGGATATAATTACGTAACTATGAATATAAGTGTTAAGTTGCAAATTAAAGTCTGACTAAAAGGAAACCGTGAGAAGTCTCGTCTTTATCATTATGTACCTTGATTCTTGGTCGGCCATTTTATTCGCGGTTTAAATTAATTGTTGTTTCTCATACTAGTTTTGTTCGGTCATTCTTCTGTGAAATCAAGGATAATACTTGGTATTGGTTAAATAGCTATATAGCTTAAGTTATGTTCCTGTTTATTTTAATAAATTGAAGGAATTTATTTACTGTTTTAATCTATTATTTACTTAAACCTTAACTGAAATATTTAATTTCTTATCAATTATAGAAATTTATTTAATTTCTTATTAATTATAGAAATTATATTACTGTTTTATTCTATTCTTTGCTTAAAAAAACCTCAACTGGGATATTGAATTTCTTAATTAAAATGGAGAAATTGAATCTACTGTTGTGTTCTGTTCTCTACTTGAAACCTCAATTTGAAATAATTAAAATTCTTATTGAAGTGAAGAATTTATATTTACAATTAACCTTTAAAATTATACATTGATTTTGAATTGATTTTGATTAAACAAAAATTTCAATATAAAGACATTTTTGAATCTATTAATCATTGTAAGTACTCATAGTAAGATTCTTATAGCTACATCCTTGGGTAGCGACCGCTTAATGCGCGAGTCTAGGATCGCAGTCTTTTCATGATTTTTTTACGCGAGCTTGCAGTGTTTTTACGCCTCGTTGGGATCTCGACTTTAGACCATTCCGCTGACCCTCTGTTTTAGGATACCCAGGCGGGGGATACTCGGTTTTAGTTTTTCGTACGAGCTCGGTTGCCTATTACCGGTCGGGCTGTTTTTCTAGAGTGACTTTCCCAGGAAGTCTCTCTCACCCGTCTCAGTGGCGTAGTTTGGGAGTAGACCTATCCCTCTATTGGACTGCACTTCCAACTAGAGGGCGAGACAGAAGAGCCATTTATAGGCTACCTCACCGCTTGAGTTTTACTTTCGTTAACAGACTTGGCGATTCGACATCCAGATCATCCATATCTACATCTAAATCCTTTAGAGTCACATTTGAGAAAATTCCAGTTAAGGTTGGAGGAAATTACAATTTAAATTAAGTTGATTGGAGGTGATTATAATCTGATTCGAAATCCCTATAAGTTAGTGGACGTGTTGGGAACTTAGTTAGGATGCATTACACAACACCGCATGCTTATGGAGGCACCCCAATCGTAAGGTACTTTTAATACCTTAGAGTCATAGTGTGAGGTTACACACAGATCAAGACCACAGACTATCCACTAACTTAAAAGAGTAAATAGAATTAAGATTCATATCAATCGTCACCATATCATTCCATTGCCAAAAACCATGACATCTCAATAAACAGAAAATAGCATCTACCTGTGCCATCAACTATATATATATATAAGATCCACAACATGATCTCCAAGACCCAAAATTATGATCTTTAAAATGCAGGAAATCATTATATGTTTAGGGTTTTATCTAAACTTTATAAATTATATGGGAAGAATGGGAAAAGGGGTGAACATGTGAACTACATACCAAACAGTTGAAAACCATTCTCTACGCAGGTAGTGGTAGATTTTTCACCATATATACCTTTCTACTTGCTCTCTTTTGCACATAATAAATTACTTGTTATTTATTTTTAAACTACGGATTGTATTCACAATTGTGACTCCGTTTTTTTGCTAAACATGTTTTGGCAGGAAAACAGCCTGCTGTTCAGTAGCTATTGATGTTTCCAGGAGACAGCGTATATACTAGACGGTATGGTTTTTTTTGTCTCAGTTTTTGTTCAGTTGATAATGTAATATGTTTCTTTTCTCTTCAGTCAGATTTTTGGGAATACTGTATGTACTTTCAATCACTGTACATGTTATAAAATAAATGAAAGTTAATGAAATGAACATTTGGTGGCATTTGTCTCTATTAGTTTTATGGTTATGATTGTGAATGAGAATGTCATGTGCAATAATTGCAACAAGAAAAAAAATTCCCTTTTTTCTGTAGCTTGTGTGATCTCATGTGAAAATAATAGTGCAAAATGTGTGTTAACGGGTATCCGGATCCGAGGGGGTTCACAATTTAATTAGAGTGGCGCAGCGGAAGCGTGGTGGGCCCATAACCCACAGGTCTCAGGATCGAAACCTGGCTCTGATACCAAATTGTGAACTCCCTCGGATCTGGGTACCCGTTAACACACAGTTCGCAATATTATTTTCACATGAGATCGCACAAGCTACAGAAAATAGGGAAATTTTTTTCGCATTGCAATCATTGTAATGACATTCTCATTCACAATAATAACCACAAAGTTAATAGAGACAAATGCCACCAAATATTCATTTCATTAACTTCTATTTATTTTACATATATAGTGACTGACAATACATACAATATTCCCAAAAATCTGTCTGAAGAGAAAAGAAACATATTACATTATCAACTGAACAAAAACTGAGACAAAAAAATCATACCGTCTAGTATATACGCTGTCTCCTGGAAACATCAATAGCTACTGAACAACATGCTGTTTGCCTGCCAAAACATGTTTAGGAAAGAAACAGAGTCACAATTGTCAATACAATCCGTAGTTTAAAAATAAATAAAAAATAATTTATTATGTGCAAAAAAGAGCAAGTAGAATGGTATATATGGTGAAAAATCTACCACTACCTACGTAGAGAATGGTTTTCAACTATTTGGTATGTAGTTCACCTGTTCACCCATTTTTCCCATTCTTTACATATATATTTATAAAGTTTATATAACAACCCTAAACGTATAATGATTTTCTGCGTTTTAAAGAGAAATTTGGGTTTTGGAGATCATGTTGTGGCACACGTAGATTCTATTTTCTGGATATTGAGATATCTTGGTTTTGACAATGGAATGATATGGTGACGATTGATTTGATTCTTAATTCTATTTACTCTTTTAAGTTAGTGGATAGTCTGTGGTCTTGGTCTGTGTGTAACCTCACACTCTAACTCTAAGGTATTAAAAGTATCTTAGGGTTGGGGTGCCTCCATAGGCATGCAGTGTTGTGTAATGAATCCTAACTAAGTCCCAACACGTCCACTAACTTATAGGGATTTCGAATCAGATTATAGTCACATCCAATCAACTTAATTTTAATTGTAATTTCCTCCAACCTTTACTGCAATTTTTTCAGATGTGACTCTAAAGGATTTAGATGTAGATATGGATGATCTGGATGTCGAATCGCCAAGTCTATTGGCGAAAGTAAAACTCAAGCAGTGAGGTTGCCTACAAATGGCTCTTCCATCTCGCCCTCTAGTTGGAAGTGCCGTCCAATAGAGGGATAGGTCTACTCCCAAACTACGTCACTGAGACGGGTGAGAAAGACTTCCCCGGATAGTCACTTTAGAAAAACCGCCCGACCGGTAACGGGCAACTGAGCTCGTACGAAAAATTAAAACCGAGTATCCCCCGCCTGGGTTTCCTAAAACAGAGGGTCAACGGAATGGTCTAAAGTCAGGATCCAATGAGGCGTAAAAACACTGCGAGCTCGCGTAAAAAAACCATGAAAAGACTGGGATCCTAGACCTGTGCATTAAGCGACCGTTGCCCAAACTGGACTTCCTATCTCCCGCCCAATTGAGGGTCACCGCTCCCTCGCACGATCAGATGTAAGGATCACTATGATGGGCACCATTAATTTTCAGGCATCACTTGTGATTTATCAAATCATCTATTTAGATCAGTTCCTATTAATAGGTTAAAAAGTTATCCCTACCAGATGATTGACTAACAAAGTCTTTGATTTAATATTATGTATTAGTATGATAAGATATAATGACGCAATCCTAACTCTAGTCCCATACTAGAACAGTCAACTCAGAAAGGAGTACTAGCAAGTATCTATTTTCGTTAATGAGAGCTCTCCTTATCCAAGGATGTAGCTATAAGAATCTTACCATGAGTACTTACAATGTTTAATAAATTCAAAAATATCTTTATATTGAAATTTTTGTTTAATCAAAATCAATTCAAAATCCATGTATAATTTTAAAGGCTAATTGTAAATATAAATTCTTCACTTCAATAAGAATTTTAATTATTTCAAATTGAGGTTTCAAGTAGAGAAAAGAACACAACAATAGATTCAATTTCTCCATTTTAATTAAGAAATTCAATATCCCAGTTGAGTTTTTTTAAGCAAAGAATAGAATAAAACAGTAATATAATTTCTATAATTAATAAGAAATTAAATATTTCAGTTAAGGTTTAAGTAAATAATAGAATAAAATAGTAAATAAATTCCTTCAATTTATTAAAATAAACACGAACATAACTTAAGCTATAGAGCTATTTAACCAATACCAAGTATTATCCTTGATTTCACAGAAGAATGACTGGACAAAACTCGTATGAGAAACAACAATTAATTTAAACCGCGAATAAAATGGCCGACCAAGAATCAAGGTACATAATGAGAAAGACGAGACTTCTCACAGTTTCCTGTTAGTCAGACTTTAATTTGCAACATAACACTTATATTCATAGTTATGTAATTATATCCACATGCGTCAAATGTTTATTATTTATATACAGCTCGATCCTCCTTATATTAGTAACATGCATGTCAAGTAATTATAATTTATCACCTCTTATTCAATTTCAAGTATTTTGAAATCCAGAATCTCTTTGAATACAAAAAATCAAGCTCAAGTTATATATAAAAGAAAAATTATCTCAATTCTTTACAATTATAGCTGCTCTGGAAGTTGATTTTTTTTTAAAAAGGCAAGATAACTGAATATTTTTACAGATAATTAAGAGTTTGTTGCAACTGAACATGCCAATAATAATAAAAGACGGTACCCACACCACTATAATGTCTATATATGATTCCAGGTTCTCAAAGGAATATAGACAAAAGAAAAACAAATCCACAATTTTCAGCTCAGATTCCCTTGGAATTAAACACCTGGACCGTCAAAACAACTGTGAATGCCACTAAGGGGCCAGCATACAACCGTGAACAAGTACTAATTTAATGGTCTCATATACTCATAAAAATTTCATATGATTACAAAAGATATACAGAGTTCCTATAGTGCATACCTCCCCAATTCCACATTCGATTGTAAAAGACTGATCTGTACACATTATGAATCAACAACACTATACGAAGAGGGCATCAAGAAGAGTTTTTCTTAAATCTTATTCCGGAGTATGGATGGAAGAAAAAGAGGGAAAAGAATTGCTCATGTATGGCAGCAAGGAGAATGGTAATAGGATTGTACCCTTTTTTTTGAAGATCACTTGCATGCAGCTTCTTGGGAGGGAAGTATTCCCTGCAGGAGCTTCCAGGAGATCAACAAGAGGAAGCATCAATTATTCTTATAGGGTTGACCTGCAGCTGCAATCGTTGATTCCAACTATTGTTCGGACAATAGCGGAGTGTGGGATGCCGCAATGGCTGCTATTGTGGAGAAGAAACCGTCAGTAGCAAGGCCCCCAACAACTCTTAGAGCTTGTGGAAATATAATTGAGGGGCTTTGCTCCTTTCACTGGAAAAAGTCTGAAGAAATTTTGGAGGGATTTAGGGGGGAAGTTGTGAGAAAAAGAGGGGTTTTATGGTGATATTTATAAGGAAGATGGGGGCTTGGGATATTGGCATATTGCCAAATGGAAAGAAGAAGGATCCCATGTGAGGGCTGCTATAGTGTAGGTAAAAATATTTATTATTATATATATTTTCACTTAATTTCCTTTTACAAACTTGTTGTGATTATTAAAGTCATTCCCGATTTTGCCTTGAATCTCCGATTTTGATGAATAGTATCTTGTTTCGATCGAATTAGACGACGGTCAAAATGAGTATAATATTAATATACTTTTGGTCGGGTTTGGATGCCCGAAATTTCCGAAATACAGTTTCGATTTGGGGGTAAACTTTGTGAATTAAAAATGTCAAACAATCTTCGATTGACGAAGGGTCAATTCCGTTGGTCTTCTTTCGTCGAATCGAATCTCATGGCGGTGTCGGTTCGTTTCGCGGTTTCTGAATTTGCGTCACGGCTTTTTCAGACACGCATTACAGTGCGATCGATTTTTGGTGGATTTCGCCCGGACGACTTTTGATTCACGATCAATTGATCGTTTTAGGTTGTTTGGTATTGGCCAACAACTTTATTGGGTTTCACGAACCCAAATCAGGCCGAGTTCGAGTTTGTGCGGATTCAGATGTTACAAATATAAAAACCTCAAAGGAAGTCTCGTCCTCGAGACTCGAGTAAAGGTCTACCATATAAAAATGTTGATGTGTGTTTGATATTCCCTTTTTACTGATTTCTTGATACATTATGGTTATGCTCCAATGGATTAAGGCATTCTTGAGAAATATTGCCTTGGAGGCCATTCTCAAAGCATTGATGGTGTTACTGGTTGTCTCATTGGGAGTTGTTCTTTAATTTAATTGCCCCGATACAGTATTATATATATTGTATGGAATCTAGCGAATCCTTATTTATCTTACGTTACGTTTTATGAGAAACATATGCAAGTTTATCCGAAGTTGGATGCATATGTATTTTCACTTAAGGAAAGAGTATGGTCGAGTCAATTAAAGAATAATACAGGTAGAAATTGTTGCAAAAGGAGAGAGATAGTAATAGTTGCACTATAATATCAAGTATAGAGAGCTTTTATTTTATATGTATATGCCATTTATCAACTTATACAACTCAAACCTTGGAGTTTAATAGAGTTTCAAATCTGATCAATAGCCATTAAATCTCTGTTTTAGTACACGTAAGTTTTGGGGTTTAAGTCCCAAAATCTAGATCAGTCTTGGTTCTATATTTAATAAGTTAAGATGAAATTGGAAAAATTATAGGTGATGTTATAATAGTATGTATATGATTTAAGTTTTAAAAGATTTGAGGAATTTCAAGTCAATCTTAACTAGAATACATATCATAATAAAAACCTTCTAATCTCGTGATCTTAAGAGAGCATAGGGGAGAGTGCATGAAATTAAATCTATATTCCAAATCAAATCATCCAAGAAACCTGGTGTTTTATCAGATCAAGGAAGTTAAGTGACATAATTCAGTGTGAAGTCTATGAGAATTGATTGATCATAAATTAGAAATGACAATTTAATTGTGCCAGTCATGATGAACTTTACACCTGATTGTGCGATGGTGCCGTGACCCTCAACTGGTCGGAGGAAAGGAAGTCCAGTTAGGGCAGCGACCGCCAAGTGCGCGGGTCTTGGATCCCAGTCCCTTTCCCGATTTTTACGCGAGCTCGCAGTGTTTTTACGCCTCGTTGGGATCCTGACTTTAGACCATTCCGCTGACCCTCTGTTTTAGGATACCCAAGTGGGGGATCCTCGGTTTTAGTTTTTCGTACGAGCTCGGTTGCCCGTTACCGGTCTGGTCGTTTTTCTAGAGTGACTTTCCCGGGAAGTCTCTCTTACCCGTCTCAGTGGCGTAGTTTGGGAGTAGACCTATCCCTTTATTGGACCGCACTTCTAACTAGAGGGCGAGACGGATGAGCCATTTGTAGGCTACCTCACCGCTTGAGTTTTACTTTCGCCAACAAACTTGGCGATTCGACATCCAGATCATCCATATCTAAATCTAAATCCTTTAGAGTCACATCTGAGAAAATTGCAGTTAAGGTTGGAGGAAATTACAATCAAAATTAAGTTGATTGGAGTTGACTATAATCTGATTCAAAATCTCTATAAGTTAGTGGACATGTTGGGAACTTAGTTAGGATGCATTACACAACACCGCATGCCTACGGAGGCACCCCAACCGTAAGGTACTTTTAATACCTTAGAGTCATAGTGTGAGGTTACACACAGACCAAGACCACAGACTATCCACTAACTTAAAAGAGTAAATAGAATTAAGAATAAAATCAATCGTCACCATATCATTCTATTGCCAAAAACCATGACATCTCAATATACAGAAAATAGCATCTACATGTGCCATCAACTATATATATATATATAAGATCCACAACATGATATCCAAGATCCAAAATTATGATCTTTAAAACGCAGGAAATCATTATATGTTTAGGATTGTTATCTAAACTTTATAAATATATATATGAGAAAAATGAGAAAAAGGGGTGAACAGGTGAACTACATACCAAACAATTGAAAACCATTCACTACGCATGTAGTGGTAGATTTTTCACCATATATACCTTTCTACTTGCTTTCTTTTGCAAATAATAAATTACTTGTTATTTATTTTTAAATTACGGATTATATTCACAACTGTGACTCCGTTTCTTTTCTAAACATGTTTTGGCAGGCAAACAACCGGCTGTTCAGTAGCTATTGATACTTCCAGGAGATAGGGTTTATACCAGACGGTATGTTGTTTCTTTTGTCTCAGTTTTTTTCGGTTGATAATGTAATATTCTTATTTTCTTTTTAATCAGATTTTTGGGAATACTGTATGTACTGTCAGTCACTGTACATGTTGTAAAATAAATGGAAGTTAATGAAATGAAAATTTGGTGGTATTTGTCTCTATTAACTTTGTGTTATGAATGTGAATGTAAATGTCTTATATAGCTTCAACGTGAAAAATTTCCCTTATTTTTCTGTAGCTTGTGCGATCTCATGTGAATATAATAGTACGAAATATGTGTAAACGGGTACCCGGATCTTAAGGTGTTCATATTTTTGGTATCAGAGCAGTGCTACCCGATACGTACATTCGTAGTATTACAATTCTGATCGCATTAAGTTCTCGGATAACGACAGTTTTCCGACTTGTCGTGAGTCCGAGAAGGGAAATATGACATTGAGATTCAATCATCAAAGATGTCTCCATTTTTTTAATTTTCATATTATATCCCAACAAGAGAAAAATCATATATCATAGTATCTGCGAATAATAATTTTTATGACTAATAAATGATTCTCATGCAGAGGCATGGCATCCTGACCAGGGCAGGAGATGACTGACCAGTTGGCACGCATACTGACTGTCCTCACCGACCTCCAACAGCAGCAGGCTGCCATGCGAAGTCAGCAGGATGAGATATTGGCCCTACAGACTGAGATTGCCGACAGGCAGACAGATATAGAGATGAGGTTTGAGAACCTATCAGATTTCACGTACCATCCATCACAGGATGGAACACGACAGGACCAACATCAGTCTGTTGAGGTAGAGCAACCTCATCTTGATGATCCACTTGAGGAGGTACCTGAGCATGGAGCAGATGATGCGGACTTTGACAGGGAGCAGGACCCTGTTGACTTTGTTGACGAGGGTGCACACGAGTACTCAGCTATTCACAAGCACCATTCCGTTTTCACGTCCTACCAGCGGGCCAACATACCTTTGTTCGAGGGCACAAGTTCACCAGATGTTGCTGAGCAGTGGCTGAAGAGAGTGATGAAGGTGCTCAGGATGATTCGCGCGCCACCAGACACGTGGCTATCTTTCATGGAGTATTCATTGATGGACTTTGCCGAGAGATGGTGGGATGCCGTAGTATCTGAGTTAGGCCGAGAGCCTACATGGGACGATTTCGAGACGAAGTTCAGAGCCCACTTCTTTTATGCGAAGTGGAAAGAGTCCCAGCACCGACTTTTTGCAGAGCTTCGTCAGGGACAAATGACAGCCAGAGATTACTTTATCCGATACACATAGCCGTCACGATATACATGAGCAGCTGGAGCATTTCCAGAGGAGAATCTGGAAAAGTTCATCAGCGACATGCGAGAGGAGGTAGAGGAGAAACTGGCTGGACATACATCACATCTATCTCCGAGGCTATTGATGCTGCGGAGAACTTCGAGGACATCAGAGGGAGACGTTTCGGGAGCTCGTATGGAGCAGCGCCTAGACTGCGGCGATCTTTTGGATCGATACGTCGACCGTTTCAGCGGCAGAGGTCAGACAGACGATTCCGACTTAAAGGTTCGTCCTTCACAGGCAGTGCTCGCTCTTCTCCATCGACTACTTTAAGAGGAGCACTTGCCGGACGTAGCACAGATTCCGCTCGACTATCTGGGTCGCAGCGAACAGACATACCACCTGCAAGACCATCCCGGAGCACATATATAGCCACTCCACCTACCAAGCCAGTCCGATGCTATCGATGTCACGAGTGGGGACATTATCGATCACAATGCCCACAGATTTCTGATTAGCCTCGCCCACAGCCACAACCTTCACAGTCACAGCCTCAAGCACCACGTTCAGGGAGTTCCCGTGGTAGGAACTCCAACATCAGACGACCGCAGGAGAGACAGAAGTAGAGTGTGGCAAGTTTCAGTGCTGCACCGGCCAGGCAGGGGCAGTTACATGCAGTTACTGAGGAGCATGCACGTTCAGCCGCTACTGTGGTGTAAGGTATGATCTCAGTCTTGGGCTGACCTTTTCATGTTCTATTTGACTCTGTTGCGACGCATTCTTTTCTTGCTTCGAGGCTACTTGCTTCTTTAGGTTGAGTCACAGAGACTCTTTCTTTCCCATATCACATCCGATGGCGAGGTGGCCAGTTGTTTATCATTTCCGTGATAGTCAGACACTTGCCCGTACTGATTGGCGGTCACGAGATGATCGCAGATTGTTTATTTCTGTAGCTTGATGAGTTTGACTTGATTTTGGGCATGGTTTGGTTATCCGCTCACAATGCACTTGTTGATTATTTCTGTAGCTTGATGAGTTCGACTTCATAATTCCAGATCTAACCGAGTTCACTTTTGAGGGTACTGTACATGACTCCACCATGAAGTACATTTCAGTGTTGCAAGCTCAACGACTTGTTGACCAAGGTTGCGATTCATATCTTGCATTTGTTCGGGAGGTATCTGATCAGGAGCTGATGACACAGGACATCCGAGTAGTATCAGAATATCTAGATGTGTTTCCTGTTGAGCTAACAGGATTATCTCCTGAGAGAGAGATTGTGTTCGAGATCACAATACTACCAGATACACAACCGATCTCTATGGCGCCATATTGCATGGCACCAGTCGAGTTGAGGGAGCTGAAGGTGTAGTTACAGGAGTTACTTGACTTGGGATTCGTGAGGCCGAATACTTCACATTGGGGTGCTCTGGTTCCATTTGTCAAGAAGAAGGATGGATCTATGAGACTGTGCATCGATTACAGGCAGCTAAACAAGAGAACGGTGAAGAACCGTTATCCTTTACCGCGCATCGATGTTTTATTCGATCAGCTCCAGGGATCTTCGGTATTCTCGAAGATCGACCTTCGATCAGGCTATCATCAGCTGAGAATTCGCGAGTCAGATATTCCGAAGACAACTTTCAGGACTCGCTATGGACACTACGAGTTTGTGGTGATGCCGTTTGGGCTCACCAATGCACCTGCGGCTTTCATGGATATGAGAACCGGATCTTTCGTCCATATTTAGACAAATTTGTGGTGGTGTTCATCGATGATGTGCTCATTTACTGACGGAATGAATGGGATCATGCGAATGATCTACGGATTGTCCTGGACACATTGCGAGAGCACAATGTATATGCCAAGTTGAGCAAGTGTGAGTTCTGGTTATCCCAGGTCTCATTTCTCGGGCATATCATTTCTGGAGCAGGCATTGCAGTTGATCCTGCGAAGATAGATGCAGTTATGTCTTGGGGGCAACCCAAGACTGTCACACAGATTTGGATCTTCCTTAGGCTAGCAGGTTATTACGGATACTTCGTCAGCAGATTTTCACGCATTATTCGCCTCTGACGCGGTTGACGTAGAAGGGTCTTCCATTCATTTGGGATGATTCAAGTGAGCAAGCCTTCCAGACACTGAAGGAAAGGTTGACTACAACGCTTATTCTTGCTCTTCCTTCAGGCACTCAGGACTATGCAGTCTACACAAATGCATATAGAGAAGGTCTAGGAGCAGTGTTGATGCAGAGAGGACATGTGATTGTTTACACATTACGACAGTTGAGGCCGCACGAGCGGAACTACCCCACACATGACTTAGAGTTGGCGGCAGTTGTCTTCACCTTTAAGATCTGGCGCCACTATCTATATGAGGTGAATTTCTAGATCTTCATATATCACAAGAGTTTGAAGTACATCTTTGATCAGAAGGAGCTGAACATGAGACAACGCAGATGGCTCGAGCTACTGAAGGATTATGATTGCACGATCTCCTACCATCCCGGTAAGGAAATGTCATAGATGATGCACTTAGCAGGAGAGCATATGTAGAGGGTAGGACGAACTGGCTATACACGTGGGATATGCTTGCATCTTTGATCGATTGGCATCCTCAAGAGAGCGCATCCATTTCTACCGCTGTGCCTCCACGATACAATAGTCTTTGGGATCGTATTGTAGAGGGATAGAAGACAGATACTTGGATTTGAGACAGATACATACGTGCCATCAATGACGAATTTGATGATTTTGTTGTGATGGAGTCTATTTTATGGAAGGCAGGACGGGTCGTTGTACCCAATGACGAGCAGCTTCGCAGAGACATACTTGATGAGGCACACAATTCACGGTTATCTTTCCATCCAGGCAAAATGAAAATATACTGTGATCTACGTCGACATTTCTGGTGGGATGGAATGAAGCGCGATGTGGCGCAGCATGTCAGCAGATGCATGACCTCTCAGATGGTTAAGGCTGAGCACAGGAAACCAGCAGGATTACTGCAATCTCTCCCCATTCCCGAGTTGAAATGGGAGAACATTTATATGGATTTCGTCACAAGTCTGCCGAAGACACCAGGTGACTATGATTCCATTTGGGTCGTTGTTGATAGGTTGACCAAGTCATCCCATTTCATACCTATCAACACGACTTACACTCCATCCAGATTGGCCAAGCTGTATGTGCAGAACATCATCAGACTATATGGTATACCACGAAAGGTAGTGTCTGACAGAGATTCGAGATTTACACCACACTATTGGCATCAGTTCATGTCAGCACTACAGACAAAGCTGAAGATGTATTCTGCATATCATCCGCAGACAGATGGGCAGAGGGAGCGTACCATTCAAACGCTTGAGGATCTACCTCGTGCTTGCACTTTGGAGTGGAAAGGGTCCTAAAAGGACCATCTGTCGTTAGTGGAGTTCATGTACAACAACAACTATCATTCCAGTATCGGCATGGCACCATTCGAAGCCCTATACGGGCGGAGATGCCTCACACCCCTCAGTTGGCGTGAGGTAGGTGATCATGCTCTTTACTCCGTGGATCTCCTGGAGGAGACTACGAGAGCTGTTGATCTTGTGAGACGGAGGCTTCTGACGGCACAGAGCCGCCAGAAGAGCTATGCAGATCGTCGGAGAAGAGATTTGGAATTTCAGGTATCCAATCTTCTTCTCTTTCTTTTATTACAAATTTAACTTAATCTCACATACCAATAAAACTCCTGTAAATACACGCCGGAGATTGGGTATTTTTGCGAGTATCTCCCATGAAGGGAGTGCAGAGATTCGGTGTTCGTGGCAAGTTGGCGCCGCGATATGTTGGACCTTTTGAGATTCTGGCTAAAGTAGGGAATGTGGCATACCGAGTAGCCCTTCCTCCACATCTTTCAGGTATTCACGATGTATTTCAAATATCCAACTTGAGGAAGTATGTGCACGACCCTCGACACGTCATCAGTTACGAAAATCTTGACGTGGAGGCAGACTTGACATACGAGGAGAGGCCGGTGCAGATACTCGACATCGCTGTGAAGAAGCTTCGCAGCAAAGAGATTTCATTGGTCAAGGTCTTATGGCACCGACACGACGTCGAAGAGGCGACGTGGGAGACCGAAGCTGACATGCGGGCACGATACCCGCAGCTTTTCTGAGGTAAAAATCAAAACAAGCTTTTATAATTAGATATATGTTAAAATATATGGCTTATTTTCTCTTTGAGGTTTTTATGTGTTCAAAATCCTTTGAGGTTTTTATAAACATATGAAATTCAAATAAGACAACTAATGACCTTAACTCGAGTCTCGAGGACGAGACTCCCTTTGAGGTTTTTATATTTTTAACATCCGAATTTCAACCAAACTTGGAACCGCTCTGATTTGGATCCGATTAAACCCATAAAGTGGTTGGCCGATGCTAAACAACTTAAGACGATCAATTGATCGTTAATCAAAAGTCGTTCAGGCGAAATCAACCAAAAATCGGTCGCTTAGTAATGCGTGCCGTGAAAAAGCCGCGACGCAAATTCGGGAACCGCAAAACGAATCGAGACCGTCATTAGATCCAATTCGACGAAACAAGACCAACGGAATCGACATTTTGTCAATCAGAGGTCGTTTGATATTTTTAAATCACAAAATTTAATATTAAACAAAAACTGTATCCGAAAATTTCGGGTATTTAAAACCCGATCGGAATTATATCAATATTATACTCATATTAATCGTCATTTAGAGACGGTCAAAACGAGCCATTGCACGTCGAAATCGGAGGCTCGACGTGCGATTATGGGCGACTTTAAATATATATATATATAATAAATAATAAAATATATAAAAATATTTTTTTATTTCACTGTTTGCAGTAGCAGACTCTATAAACCGTGGGTTTTCTTTTCTTTGCTCTCTTCCACTTGGCTTTTAGTTTTATTCCATGTGGCAACCTATCAAGGCCTCATCATATTTCTTAATTACTAAATCCCCATTCCTCTTTCCTATTTAAAGAAATCTCAACCGTAACCCTTTATCCTTCTTTCCATAAGCTCATCTTTCCTTCTTAATTCCCCAATTCCATCCGTGAGGGGAGGCTTCAGCCTTCAGCTATTCCTTTTCTCCAACAGTTGAAGTATTGCTACATGCAGCTCTGCTACATCGGCAAGGCCCTTTTTCTTCAACATATATAGCTGGAGATCAGGAGCTGATACTACAGGGGAGTTTCTGCTCCAGATTTCCAGCCTTATCTGCATGTTCTTCTCCAATTTTTTTAAAAAAATCCATGGTACACTCCTTTTCCCTACTCTTGCTGACATGCGTGTGTAATCCATCTTTCTTTTGATGTATTTCAGGAAGTCAAAAGATAGAAATATACAAGTTAAACCACTTCTTGTTGTCATACTTTTGATTCCCCATAAATTATGGATTTGATATTCATATTGGAGCAGCATCAGATATTTCTTTCAATTATAATTTTTTTTATCAGAAAATAAATATGCATGACTTGTTCATGCTTAATCTAGGTTTCATTTGTTTATTTTTTTAAATTATAGATTTATGCAGTTATTAAAAGGTCAGACTGCAAATCTCATTTATTTGATTAATTATGTAAATTTCATGAAATACATAAAAAAAAGAGAGCTTTGTGGTTATGAATGTGAATGTCTTATATAGCTTCAGCGCGAAAAATTTCCCCAATTTTCTGTAGCTTGTGCGATTTCAAGTGAATATAATAGTGCGAAATGTGTGTAAATGGGTACCCGGATCCTCGGGGTTCACATTTTTAGACTTCACACTGATTTATGTCACTTAACTTCCTTGATCTGATGAAACACCAGGTTTCTTGGATGATTTGATCTGGAATATAGATTTAATTTCATGCACTCTCCCCTATGCTCTCTTAAGATCACGAGATTAGAAGGTTTTTATTATGATATGTATTCTAGTTAGGATTGACTTAAAATTCCTCAAATCTTTTAAAACTTAAATAATATACATAGTATTATAACATTATACATTTTCCTATTTTATCTTAACTTATTAAATATAGAACCAAGACTGATCTCAATTTTGGGACTTAAACCCCAAAACTTGCGTGTATTAAAACAGAGATTTAGTGGCTATTGATCAGATTTGAAACTACATTAAACCCCAAGGTTTGAGTTGTATAAGTTGATAAATGGCATATACATATAAAATAAAAGCTCTCTATACTTGATATTACAGTGCAACTATTATTATCTCTTTTTTTGATGTATTTCATGAAATGTACAGAACACCATATTAATCAAATTAATGAAATTTGCAGTCTGACCTTCTAATAACTGTATAAATCAATAATTTAAAACAAATAAACCAATGAAACCCAGATTAAGCATGAACAAGTCATGTATATTTATTTTCTGATAAAACAAATATAATTGAAAGAAATATCTGATGCTGCTCCAACATGAATATCAAATCCATAATTTATGGGGAATCAAAAGTATGACAATAAGAAGTGGTTTAACTTGTATATTTCTATCTTTTGACTTCATGAAATACATCAAAAGAAAGATAGATTACACATGCATGTAAGCAAGAGAAGGGAAAAGGAGTGTACCATGGATTTTTTTTTTCAAAATTGGAGAAGAACATGCCGATAAGGCTGGAAATCTGGAGTAGATACTCCCCTACAAATAAGGCTGAGCACATTCAAATTGTTCATTTGAATGTGCTCAGCCTTTACCATCTGACAGGTCATGCAAAGCTGTCGACGCAGATTACGGTACATTTTCGTGCTGCCTGGATGGATAGATAACCGTGAACTGTGTGCTTCATACAGAATGTCTCTGCGAAGCTGCTCGTCATTGGGTACAACAACTTGTCCTACCTTTCATAAAATAGATTCCATCACAACAAAATCATCTACTTCATCCTTGATAGCGCGCATGTATCTATCTCGGATCCAAGGATCTGTCTTCTGTCCTTCGACGATACGATCCCAAAGGCTGCTGTATCGAGGAGGCATGGCGGTAGAAATAGATGCGCTCTCCTGAGGAAGCCAATCAGTCAAAGATGCGAGCATATCCCACGTGTATAGTCAGTTCGCCGTTCCATCAGCATGCGCTCTCCTACTAAGTGCATCAACCACCACGTTTCCCTTACCGGGATGGTAATAGATCGTGCAATCATAATCCTTCAGTAGTTCGAGCCATCTGCGCTGCCTCATGTTCAGCTCCTTCTTATCAAAGATGTACTTCAAGCTCTTATGATCAGTGAAAATCTCGAAATTCACCCCATAAAGATAGTGGCGCCAGATCTTTAAGGTAAATACAACTGCTGTCAATTCTAAGTCATGCGTGGGGTAGTTCCGCTCATGCGGTCTCAACTGTCGTGATGCGTAAGCAATCACCTATCTTCTCTGCATCAATACTGCTCCCAGACCTTCTCCAGATGCATCTGTGTAGACTGCATAGTCCTGAGTGTCTGAAGGAAGAGCAAGAACAAGCGTTGTAGTCAACCTCTCCTTCAGTGTCTGGAAGGCCTGCTCACAAGAATCATCCCAAATGAATGGAACTCCCTTCTGTGTCAATCGTGTCAATGGACGGACGATGCGTGAAAATACGTTAACAAAGCGTCTGTAATAGCCCGCTAGCCCGAGGAAGCTCCGAATCTGTGTGATTGTTTTGGGCTGCTCCCAAGACATGACTGCCTCAATCTTCGCAGGATCAACCGCGATACCTGCTCCAGAAATGACATACCCCAAAAATGAGACCCTGGATAACCAGAACTCACACTTGCTCAACTTGACATATAGCTTGTGCTCTCGCAATGTTTCCAAACAATCCGTAGATCATTCGCATGGTCCCATTCATTTCGTGAGTAAATGAGCACATCATCAATGAACACCACTACAAACTTGTCCAAGTATGGACGAAAGATCCGGTTCATCATATCCATGAAGCCGCAGGTGCATTGGTGAGCCTAAACGGCATCACCACAAACTCGTAGTGTCCATAGCGAGTCTTGAAAGCTGTCTTCGGAATATCTGACTCACGAATCCTCAGCTGATGATCGCCTGATCGAAGGTCGATCTTCGAGAATACCGAAGATCCCTGGAGCTGATCGAATAAATCATCGATGCGCGACAAAGGATAACGGTTTTTCACCGTTCTCTTGTTTAGCTGCCTGTAATCGATGCACAGTCTCATGGATCCATCCTTCTTCTTAACAAATAGAATCGGAGCACCTCAAGGTGAAGTGCTCGGCCTCACGAATCCCAAGTTAAGTAACTCATGTAACCGCACATTCAGCTCCCCCTCAACTCGGCTGGTGCCATGCGATATGTTACCATAGAGATCAGCTGTGTATCTAGTAGTAGTGTGATCTCGAACTCAATCTCTCTCTCTCAGGAGGTAATCCTGGTAGCTCATCAGGAAACACATCTATATATTCTGATACTACTCGGATGTCCTGTGTCATCAGCTCCTGATCATATACCTCTCGAACAAATGGAAGATATGAATCGCAACCCTTATCAACAAGTCGCTGAGCTCGCAACACTGAAATGTACTCCATGGTGGAGTCATGTACAGTACCCTCAAAAGTGAACTCGGTTAGATCTGGAATTCTGAAGATAACCGTCTTCCTAAAACAATCAACAAATGCATGATGAGCGGATAACCAATCCATGCCTAAAATCAAATCAAACTCATCAAGCTGTAGAAGTAGACAATCTGCGATCATCTCGTGACCGTCAATCAGTACGGGCAAGTGCCTGACTATCAGAGAAATAATAAATAACTGGCCACCCTAGCCCTCGGATGTGATATGGGGAAGAAAGAGTCTCTGCGACTCTACCTAAAGAAGCAAGTAGCCTCGAAGCAAGAAAAGAATGCGTCGCACCAGAATCAAATAGAACATGAAAAGGTCGGCCCAAGACTGAGACCGTACCTTTCACCACAGTAGCGGCTGAACGTGCCTGCTCCTCAGTAACTGCATGTAACTGCCCCTGCCTGGCTGGTGCAGCACTGGAAGCTGCCACACTCTGCGTCTATCTCTGCTGCGGTCGTTTGAAGTTGGAGTTCCTGCCACGGGAACTCCCTGAACGCGGTGCCTGAGGCTGTGACTGTGAAGGCTGTGGCTGTGGGCGAGGCTCATCAGAAATCTGTAGGCACTGTGATCGATAATGTCCCCACTCGTAACATCGATAGTATCGGATTGACCTGGTAGGTGGAGTGGCTATATCTGTGCTCCGGGCTGGTCCTGCAGGTGGTATATCTGTTCGTTGCGACCCAGATGGTCGAGCGGAATCTGTTCCACGTCCGGCAAGTGCTCCTCCTAAAGTAGTCGATGGAGAAGAGCGAGCACTGCCTGTGAAGGACGAACCTGTAGGTCATAACCGTCTGCCTGACCTCTACTGCTGAAACAGTCGACGTATCGGTCCAAAAGATCGCCGTGGTCTAGGCGTTGCTCCAGACGAGCTCCCAAAACGTCTCCCTCTGATGTCCTCGAACTTCTCCGCAACATCAGTAGCCTCGGAGATGGATGTGATGTGTAGTCCAGCCAGCTTCTCCTGTACCTCCTCTCGTATGCCACTGATGAACTTTCCAGATTCTCCTCTGGAGATGCGCCAGCTGCTCGTGTATATCGTGACAGCTATGTGTATCGGATAAAGTAATCTCTGGCTATCATCTGTCCCTGACGAAGCTCTGCAAAAAGTCGGTGCTGGGACTCCTTACACTTCGCATAAAAGAAGTGGGCTCTGAACTTCGTCTTGAAATCGTCCCATGTAGGCTCTCGGCCTAACTCAGATACTACGGCATCCCACCATCTCTCGGCAAAATCCGTCAATGAATACTTCATGAAAGATAGTCACGTATCTCGTGGCGCGCGAATCATCCTGAGCACCTTCATCACTCTTTCAGCCACTGCTCAGCAACATTTGGTGAACCTGTGCCCTCGAACAAGGGTATGTTGACCCGCTGGTAGGACGTGAAAACGGACTGGTGCCTGTGAATAGCCGAGTACTTGTGTGCACCCTCGTCAACAAAGTCAACATGGTCCTGCTGCCTGTCAAAGTCCGCATCATCTGCTCCATGCTCAGGTACCTCCTCAAGTGGATCATCAGGATGAGGCATGGAAGGACATATCGATATCGATATCGTTTCGATATCGTGTCGATATCGATATATCGCCGATATATCGCTATATCTAGGAATCTTTCTGAAGAAAATGCCTGAAATCGGATATATCGATATATCGATTTCGATATCGGTCCCATGTCGATATCGATATATCGGCGATATATCGCCGATATATCGGGATACTGCCTTCCATGGGATGAGGTTGCTCTACCTCAACAGACTGGTGCTGGTCCTGCCGTGTTCCATCCTGTGATGGATGGTACGTGAAATCTGATAGGTCTTCAAACCTCATCTCTATATCTGTCTGCCTGTCGGCAATCTCAGTCTGCTGGGCCAATATCTGCTCTTGCTGACCTCGCATGGCAGCCTGTTGCTGTTGGAGGTCGGTGAGGACAGTCAATATGCGTGCCAACTGGTCAGTCATCTCCTGCCCTGGTCGGGATGCCATGCCTCTGCATGATAACCATTTATTAGTCATAAAATTTATTGTTCACAGATACTATGATATATGTTTTTTTTCTTGTTGCGATATAATATGAAAATTAATGAAATTGGAGACATGTGATGATTGAATCCGAATGTCATATTTCCCTACTCGGACTCACGACAAGTCGGAAGACTGCCGTTATCCGAGAACTTAATGCGATCGGAATTGAAATACTGCAAATGTGCGTATCGGGGTACCACTGCTCTGATACCAAATTGTGAACCCCTCGTAAATAGGTACCCGGATCCTCGAGGGTTCACATTTTTGGTAAGTAGAAAGGTATATATGGTGAAAAATCTACCACTACCTGCATAGAGAATGGTTAAGAAACATCCTTAGCTGATTTTATGTATAATATTCAATTGAGACAGTTGCAGTAGAGGTTCATAAAATTTACAATCAAAGTTAAGTTGGTTGGAAAGTGTTATAATAAAGTTTGATTTGAAATAATGTGGTTATAATAATATGAGTTCCATAGTCTAAGTCTATAATATCTATATATGGATCACTAATTTATATATGAAGGTATATTATATAAAGCTATGGGAAAATGGAGAAAAATATATCTATGACATTAAATATACTATAAGAATATGATACATGGAAGTTAAGGATAAAATTGTGAACCCCCTCGGATCCGGGTACCCGTTAACACACATTTCACACTATTATATTCACATGAGATCGCACAAGCTACAGAAAAATAGGGAAATTTTTTTCGTGCTGAAGCTATATAAGACATTTACATTCACAATCATAACCATAAAGCTAATAGAGACAAATGCCACCAAATGTTAATTTCATTAACTTCCATTTATTTTACAACATGTACAATGACTGACAGTACATACAGTATTTCCAAAAATCTGACTGAAGAGAAAAGAAAAATATTACATTATCAACTGAACAAAAACTGAGACAAAAGAAATCATACCGTCTAGTATATACCCTGTCTCCTGGAAACATCAATAGCTACTGAACAACAGGCTGTTTGCCTGCCAAAACATGTTTAGGAAAGAAACGGAGTCACAATTGTGAATACAATCCGTAGTTTAAAATAAATAATAAGTAATTTATTATGTGCAAAAGAGGGCAAGTAGAAAGGTGGAACAAGTACAAATTACATATACTTGCGTAAGTAAAAAGGTTTTCAACTGTTTGGTATGTAGTTCACCTGTTGACCCCTTTTTCCCATTCTTCCTATATATATTTATATAAAGTTTAGATGACAAACCCTAACATATAGTGATTTTCTATGTTTTAAAGATCATGATTTTAGGTCTTGGAGATCATGTTGTGGATCTTATATATATAAAGTTGATGGGTCATGTAAATGTTAATTTCTTGTCATTGAGATTATGTCATGGTTTTTGATAATGGACTTATATGATGATGATTGATTTGATCCTTAATTCTATTTACTCTTTTAAGTTAATGGATAATATGTGATCTTGGTCTGTGTGTAACCTCACACTACGACTCTAAGATATTAAAAGTATCTTAGGGTTGAGGTGCCTCCGTAGGCATGCGGTGTTGTGTAATGCATCCTAACTAAGTTCCCAACACATCCACTAACTTATCGGGATTTCGAATCAGATTATAGTCACCTCCAATCAACTTAATTTTAATTGTAATTTCCTCAAATCTTAACTGCAATTTTCTCAGATGTGACTCTAAGGGGGTGTTTGGATAGTGGGTTTAGGTGGGTTAAACTGGTTGCAGGTAACCTATTTTTGGGTTTTGGTGTTTGGATAGAAGGTTAAACTGGGGGTGGGTTAGAAGTGGGTTTGGGGTGATGTGATTGTATTGGAGTTTGAAAAAGTGAGAAGTTATTGTGATGTGATTGTATTGGAGTTTGAAAAAGTGAGTAGAATTGGAGTAGTTTATAATTTTTATATGATATGATGGTATAGTATATTATTTTTTGATGGAGTTGATGATGGAGAATTGATTTATTTAATTTTTTTAAAAAGATAAAAAGTGGGACCCACGTGGAGGGAGAAAATATGGGGTAGGGGAGTTAACCCGATACAAGAACGCACCCTAAAGGATTTAGATGTAGATATGGATGATCTGGATGTATAATCGCCAAGTCTGTTGGCGAAAGTAAAACTCAAGCGGTGAGGTAGCCTATAAATGGCTCTTCCGTCTCGCCCTCTAGTTGGAAGTGCGGTCCAATAGAGGGATAGGTCTACTCCAAAACTACGCCACTGAGACGGGTGAGAGAGACTCTACGGAATAGTCGCTCTAGAAAACAGCCCGACCGGTAACGGGTAACCGAGCTCGTACGAAAAACTAAAACCGATGATCCCCCATCTGGGTATCCTAAAACAAAGGGTCAGCGAATTGGTCTAAGTCGGGATCTCAACGAGGCGTAAAAACACTGCGAGCTCGCGTAAAAATCAAAAAGGGACTGGGATCCTAGACCCGCGCACTTGGCGGCTGCTGCCCAATTTGAGCTTCCTATCTTCTACCCAGCTGAGGGTCACCGCGCCCTCGCACGGTCAGGTGTAAAGCTCACCATGACCGACACTATCAATTGACAATATTGCTTCTCCACTATATCTACTTCATCTCTCATTCTTTCTCGATCTCTAGAGTAGTTAACTTTATAGATCTAGGCGTTTTGTCACAACTTATCGTTAGTGATATAATAGATTCTACTCAAGGATTGATTGATTGAAATTTTTATTCATAATGATAGAAAATTATTTGTCATAAGTATATATTCGTTGCATAATAATGGTATCAGTATAGTTTAATTATTTATTTAATCTACTTTCAATTAAGCAATGGTATCGGTATAATTTCCTTATTTGTTTAATCTACTTCCAATTAAGCATGAAGCAAAAACCAATATGCTTCAAAAATCCTAAAAACCTTAGCAACTTGTCAACTGAATATTAACTCCTGATTTTTCTAGACACTAGTTTATAAAGTATATAACATATTAGATGATGGAAATAATTGTTGTAATCAATATAAAAACCGTTGTGTCCTTAAGTATACTCATCTTAAAAAAATGCTTGAAAGATGTGCATTACCTAGATGCCTTTGTACGAAAGGATTTGGAAAGTCTAATGGCAGTGACAAATTAATTTATAACGACGAAGAAAATTCATATATTTCTCAAAGACAAGGACCGAAAATTTTCATGTTTCTTAACCTTCATTATAGTAAAATCTTTGTTGGATATAAACGCATACAACCCACCATATAATGATTAACCAGGGCTAAAATTGCAATGCAACGTAAATCCCACATAAATTACTGCGGAGAAAAGAAGAGAAGAATATTGTATGTTTATTCTGTGAGGTCTAGGGGTCCTTATATAGGACTAAACCCTAGGATGCTCATAGGAGAACTTACATAAATACCCCTGCGGGGTTACAATGATAAATAAGGAAATAGTGATAATAAGGAAACAGTGATAAATAAGGAAACATCAATCTACGGTAATCTCT
The DNA here is from genome assembly GCA_037367405.1 of Ottelia alismoides. Classification (NCBI taxonomy): domain Eukaryota; kingdom Viridiplantae; phylum Streptophyta; class Magnoliopsida; order Alismatales; family Hydrocharitaceae; genus Ottelia; species Ottelia alismoides. Next base: position 137,420 of record JAZKJV010008617.1, on the reverse strand, counting down.
AACACTCCCCCTCAAGTTGGAGCATATTCATCGATCATGCTCAACTTGGAAGTTATCCAGGAAAGCCGCTTCTTAGTCACTGCCTTGGTAAAAATATCAGCAAGTTGAAGATCTGTTGTAATGTGTGGCGTGGTTATCTTCCCTCCTCGTACAACATCTCTGATAAAGTGACAATCAATCTCTATATGTTTTGTTCTCTCATGGAACACAGGATTGGTAGCAATGTAGGTAGCTGATTTGTTGTCACAGTACAAGGGAATAGGAGTAGATGTAACAACATTTAGTTGTAGAAAAGTGAGCAGGCACGTGATCTCACTTGTAGCCTGAGCCATTGCTCTATATTCAGCTTCAACACTAGATCTTGAAACGACTGCCTGTTTCTTGCTCCTCCAACTAACCAGGTTTCCTCTTATCATCATTGCATATCCAGTTGTAGATCGACGGTCTTTAGGAGAGCTTGCATAATCAGCATCAGCACAAGCGGTGAGATTTGTGTGACCATTTGCCCCATAGAAGATGCCTCGTCCTGGTGAGTCTTTTAGGCAGCGAAGGATTTGAAGAACATCTTGCCAATGGCTGTAACATGGTTTCTCCATATATTGGCTGGCTCTGCTTACAACATATGATATATCAGGTCTAGTAACTGTAAGATATAGAAGTTTGCCAGCCAGGCTCCTATATCGTGTAGTGTCTTCAAAGAGGGGATCATTGGATGCAGAATGCTTTCTAGGCTCTGTTGGAATTCTTGAGGGTTTGCACCCAAGTAGTCCTGCCTCAGTTAGTATGTCAAGGTAGTATTTCCTCTACGACATATGTAAGCCTGTCTTAGTACGTATAGCTTCTATGCCTAGAAAATAGCGAAGTTGTCCAAGATTCTTGGTGACGAATACTTTTTGCAAGAAAGCCTTGGTTTCTAATATCCCTTGGTCATCATCTCCAGTAATAATCATATCATCTACATATACAACAAGAATTACAATACCAGTCTGCCGTCTCCTGACAAAAATCGAATAGTGAGACGTAGTCCTCTGGAAGTCCATGGTGCTTATCTCTGTACTCAGTCTATCAAACCAATCCCTTGGACTTTGCTTTAGTCCGTAGATGGCTTTGTGAAGTCGGCATACATACTCCCCCTCGACTTCGTAACCTGGGGGTTGTATCATGTAGACTTCTTCGTCAAGCTCTCCATATAGAAATGTATTCTTGACATCTAACTGAAACATAGGCCACCCTTTGTTGACAGCCACATAGATGATAGTTCGTGTGGATCCCATCCTAGCCACAGGGGAGAATGTTTCGAAGTAGTCTACCCCATATGTTTGAGTAAAGCCTTTTGCTACAAGTCTTGCTTTTAAACGATCAATAGAACCGTCAGGAGACTGCTTTGTAGTGAAGATCCAGCGACATGCAACTGGTTTAATTCCAGGAGGGCATTTGACAAGGTCCCATGTTCTTCTAGACTGTAATGCTTCCATTTCTTCATTCATTGCCATTCTCCATCCCTCATCTTGTAGTGCACTATGATGATCTTTGGGGACAGAAATAGCCATTATAGCATCTGCATATCTTTTGTCAGAGCATGATAAGCCATTAATAAAGGTGAAATGAGATATTGGATGAAGTGTACATTGCCTCTTTGTTCTTCGTAGAGCGATGGGAAGCTCCTGAGGACTATCCGGGGTAGTTTTAGTGGGAGCACTCGAGAATGGCATAGTTTCCTGCAACAATGGAATAGGTAAAGGAACATGAACATGATTAGGCACAATTCTTCTTTTATACACAATTGGTGGAGGAGAGGAAACTGAAGGGGAATATCGGATAAAGAAGCTGGTTTGTTCAAAGAAGGTGACATCACGAGAAACATAATAGCGATGTCCTGTAGGATCATAACATAGGTATCCTTTTTGAGTTTGAGAATACCCTAGAAAAACACATTTGATAGCTCGAGCAGATAATTTGTCAGCGATATGGAAATTATGGACGAAGGCTGTGCATCCAAAAATTCGTAGGGAAGAGGGAAAGGTTCTTCCTTGGGACATAGCAAGTTGAAAGGAGTGGAGCCATGTAGAGAAGCAGAGGGGACCCTGTTTATAAGATGAACAACAGTAAGAATAACATTGCCCCAATATATCTTCGGAACATTCATATGGGTCAGTAAGGATCGAGCAATATCAAGAAGATGTCTCAGTTTTCTTTCAACAATCCCATTTTGTTGGGATGTGTATGGGTAAGAAGTTTGATGTATGGTACCTTGGGAGGCAAAGAAGGTTATCAAGTCATTCTGAGTAAATTCCAAAGCATTATCAGAACGAAAGATTTTAATAGTAGTGGAGAAAAAATTATTGACATAATGAAGAAGTTCTTGACAACGATATTAATTTTTGAACGTTCTTTTAACAAGAAAACCCAAGATAAGCGACTGTAGTCATCCACTAATAGTTCGGATCGGACATGGTCCCCAAATATCATAATGAATTAGGAAGAAAGGAGCAGTGCGACGAGGCTCAGTTCGAGCAGGAAAGGAAATTCTATGATATTTTCCGAACCGACATGCTTCCCACTCAAAGGGTTTTAGCATAGATAGTTCGGGGAACATCATAGAGAGAGCCTTGGCAGAAGGATGTCCCAGACGAATGTGCCATATAAGTGGATCTTCAGAGATTGAGGTAGCGCCAGCAAAGTTGGAAGTAGACGGGCTGTTGAGGTAATATAGGCCATTCCTCTCATGTCCCCCACCAAAAATCTGCCTCGTCCGGATGTCCTGAAAATAGCAGCAGAATTCATCAAAAATAACACAACAATGTAGCTCACGACATAGCTTCTGAACAGATAAAAGACTGAGCGGGAAAGCAGGAGCACAATGCACATCTGTCAGTCGAAGTTTGTTGGAGAAGTCAATAGTTCCAACAACAGTAACGGGAGAATGATCCCCATTGGCAACACGAACGCTCTTTACATTGGTAGATGGTTGAGATGAGGTGAGTAGACTTGCTTCTCCCGTTAGATGAGTAGAAGCTCCAGAATCAATAATCCATGCATGTTTGGTAATAGAGACTGAGTTGGCTACTGTACCTGAGGTAGTGGCAAGGCTAGCAGTAACAACAGACGCGGTCTTGCCTTTGGTTGAGGGAGCTGAATCATATAGAAGTTGCCGCAGACGAGTGTATTCAGAAGCAATGAATGGAGTCTGTTGTCCATCTGTACTCTGAGTAGCTGTATCATTGTTCGTATCATATGATTCATCGTCAATAGTGTTATGAGCACTTGGTTGCTTGCCAAATGTTGCCCATCAACGCTCAGAAGGATGATTCATGCGACCACAGTGTACTGTACGCATGCATGATAACGACCAGTAGAGAAATCACGACCATGACCTCGTCCAAGGTCAGATCCACGACTAGAGTCACGTCCACGGCCACGACCTCGGCCTCCAGGATAAGGCTGTCGTCCTCTGTACCCAGATGAATAGTGGGTTGTTGTCTCTGTAGAAGGATGAACCAGAGAATGTTGAACTGGAGCCTCTAGTTCCTGTAGTCGACCGAATATAGTTTCGATTGTAGGCAATTTATCCGCCATAATAAATTGATCTTTTGCAATTTTGTACTTCGGGTGGAATCATGAGAGAAACCTGTCGACCTGCCACTCAGCACGTTCTCCTATTTGTTTATCACAACATGCAGGTTGAAAGATAAGAAGTTCTTCAAACATGCTCCTATATAATCTGCATCAGTGGTAGCAGGAGGAGTCTTCATAAGGATGACACTCTTTCGTTGGCCACCAATAAATATCTTGAAGGATCGAGACCATAGAGCATAGTTTTTAAAGCCTTTCAACTTGATAGATGTGCCTTGTACCATCAAAGAAGATGGAGGATACATAGGCTTGGTCTCGGTGGACGTCATGATAGCGTCTCTAGGTCAAGAAAAAGTGATCTAGATAAAGTTGTAGTTGATCCGTAGAACCTCCTTAGTTGCACATTTTTGGAGCGTTGAGGAGGCTCGACGCCCTAAATCGAAGACGAGCAAGGGCCTAGGGCGGTAGCTGCAGAAGCCTAGGTCTGCGCAGGGACGCAGGCAAAGGTGCAAGGCCTAGGGCACTGCAGGGGGGGGGGTGCAGGCGGAGGGCGCAGGTGGGGGGGGGGGGCGCTGCAGGGGCGTAGGGCCTAGGGCACCGCGGCAGGGGTGCAGGGGGTACGGGGCGCAGTGCGGGGGCGCAACGCGGGGCGCAGGGGGTGCAACGCGGGGGCGCAGCGTGGGGGCGCAGGAGCCTAGCACAGGGGCGCCAGGCTGGACGCGGGGGAGGGGGGGGGCAGGGCTGGGCGTCGTGGAGGGGGAAGGAGCGGGCGGTGGCGGAGGGATGTTAGATCAGAACACCAGTCTAGGACCGCCGCTCTGATACCATGTGGAGAAAAGAAGAGAAGAATACTGTGTGTTTATTCTGTGAGGTCTAGGGGTCCTTATATAGGACTAAACCCTAGGGTGCTCATAGGAGAACTTACATAAATACCCCTGTGGGGTTACAATGATAAATAAGGAAACAATGATAATAAGGAAACAATGATAAATAAAGAAACATCAATCTACAATAATCTTTAACAATTACTATATCTTCAAAATGTTTATTAACAATCCATTTTTATATATAATATACAACTCCTGACTATCTTATTAATCCAATTTAAAAAATTCATATAATGATACCGTTGGTTTTTGAAAACGTAGCAGGAGATACATTAGCAGGAGATACATTCAGGATATACATTTTCCATTTACTGAAATTTCCAATTTCCTGGAAATGATACAAAAAGTAGGTTTCTCAATTTATACTTTTCCAATTCTCATAGATTAATTATTAAAATAATTCTGTAGTTGTTCTTAGGAATTCCTCTAGCAATGTATGATCCATTTTAACTACAATCCAAGATGTCAAGCAAACGATGGATTTATTGTCTAGAGCACATGCATGGCAACCATAAAGTGTTTAGCTTGTTCATTAGATTGTACTAAAAATGAAAAGTTCATGATAGCAGAACAAGGAAGGACTGTCTTGTACAAAATCATGTATGGCAACAAAGAAGGAGGGGAGAGGAATTGGATATACAAGAGATCATTTTGTATAGCATGCATGGCAGCAAAATGGAAGGTAAGGATAGTACCTCTCTTGAATTTCAAATTTGGGAGAAGATAGATTGCATGTACTAGGGTTCCAGCAACTCCTGTATTCCTTCAATTTCTAAAATCAGCAACAATAGTTGCTGAAATCCTTCTTTGAAGTTGCTGAACAACAGTTCTCTTCTAGAAATTGTATATAAAGGAGGTGGAGGGACCGAATTTCTTTGGTTGGAGCTTCAAGTGTGATAAAAAAGGAATAGAAGGAAAAATGGGGAATTGAGTGATCTGCGTTGGATCAAGAGATATGTTGTAAGGAGAGAATGTGATGAGGAAACAAAGAAGAGAAACATGAGGGATTTGGGGATCTCGTTGGGGGAATTTGAAGGGGGCATGGGGATTTGAGGTGATACATATATAGGAGAATGGAAGTAGCTTGTGTTTGACATGTGGAGTAATTAGGAAAGACAAGTGGCTGTAAAAAGAGAATTAATAAGATAATAAAAAAATTTCAACGGCATTGTCTGTGCACAGTTCAGAGATTTATTATTATTATTATTATTTTTACCAAAACTCTGTCAACTTAAAGTTGACTGCATATGCGCATCGAGCCTCGGATTTCGACGTGCAATATCTTGATTTGATCGTCTCTGGACGACGATCAATGAGTATAATATTGACATACTTTCGATCGGGTTTTTAATACCCGAAATTTTCGGATACGGTTTTTGGTTTAGATTTAAATTTTGTGAACTAAAAATATCAAACCACCTCCGATTGACGAACGGTTAATTCTGTTGGTCTTGTTTCGTCGAATCAGATCTAATGACAGTCTCGATTTGTTTTGCGATTTCCAAATTTGCGTCGGGTGTGGAGCATCTGGCTTGGGAGCATCTGGCTTGGGACAAGCGGCTTATTCTGGATCCAATCGCTCGGGTGTGGAGCATCTGGCTTGGGAGGAACGAGGCGATTTTTTCCGCACAGCAATTTTACAAAGAGAATATCATTATTTGTGCCAAGCACCTCTTAAAGGATTGGGACAATGGCTAGTCCTCTGTTGGTTTCTGGGGGGCCCCTTCGGTAGTGGGTTTCTTCTCTGTGGGCAGTCTTTGTACAGTTTCTCTTTTTTTTTTCCTTTGTATATTTCCTTATTTTTAATATATTGGGGCGATCACCATCGAGTGACCCCCCCTTTCTTTGAGCTTTCAAAAAAAAAAAAATTGCGTCGCGGCTTTTTTACGGCACGCATTACAATGTGACCGATTTTTGGTCGATTTCATCCGAACGACTTTTGATTCACAATCAATTGATCGTTTTAAGTTGTTTAGCATCGGCCAATCACTTTATGGGTTTAATCGGATCGGATTACCCTTGTCTTTTTTGAATGAACGATTAGCTAAAACTTTAGTATCCTGCTGGTGTTCTGTGCTCAGCTTTGCATCAGCTCTGTCTGTAGGGGAGTTTTAAGTTTATTACCCTTGTCTTCTTTGCATGAACGATTAGGTAAAGCTTTAGTATCCTGGTGGTCTACTGATCTCATTAATTCCATTGGTTTATTTTTTTAAATTATAGATTTATGCAGTTATTAGAAGGTCAGACTGCAAATCTCATTAATTTTTTTTAAAAAACAAATACTCTGATACCAAAAATGTGAAGCCCTTAGGATCCGGGTACTCGTTTACACACATTTCGTACTATTATATTCACATGTGATCGCACAAGGTACAGAAAAATAGGGAAAATTTTTCGCGCTGAAGCTATATAAGATATTCACATTCACATTGATAACCACAAAGTTAATAGAGATAAATGCCACCAAATTTTCATTTCATTAACTTCCATTTATTTTACAACATGTACAACGACTGAAGTGAAAAAACATATTACATTATCAACCGAACAAAAACTGAGACAAAAGAAACAACATACCGTCTGGTATAAACCCTATCTCCTGGAAGCATCAATAGCTACTGAACAGCTGGCTGTTTGCCTGCCAAAACATGTTTAGGAAAGAAATGGAGTCACAATTGTAAATACAATCCGTAGTTTAAAAATAAATAACAAGTAATTATTATGTGCAAAAGAGAGCAAGTAGAAAGGTATATATAGTGAAAAATCTACCATTACCTGCGTAGAGAATGGTTTTCAACTGTTTGGTATGTAGTTCACCTGTTCACTCATTTTTCCCATTCTTCCCATATATATATTTATAAAGTTGATTTCCTGCGTTTTAAAGATCATAATTTTGGGTCTTGGAGATCATGTTGTGGATCTTATATATATATAGTTGATGGCACATGCAGTTGCTATTTTCTGGTTATTGAGGTGTCATAGTTTTTGGCAATGGAATGATATGGTGACGATTGATTTGATTCTTAATTCTATTTACTCTTTTAAGTTAGTGGATAGTCTGTGGTCTTGGTCTGTGTGTAACCTCACACTATGAGTCTAAAGTATTAAAGGTAATATCCTGATTGCAACATTATTATTTCCTATGCAATATTTCCCATATAAAATTGTTGGTGTTTAGTGCCATACATTATACATTACAGGATACTAAAGTTTTAGCTAATCGTTCATTCAAAGAACACAAGGGTATATATATAGATATAAGCCCAACCATTCTCATTAAATTCTCAGAAGTTAAACTTAATTGATCAATTTCACTTGGTTATGGAAAAGTCTGACGAGCAAATCCCAAGATTCAAGCTTAATATTTTCATTGATCCCATATCTAATCCTTCAGTGACACCATACATGCTTAAAAAAATTCATTTGTTATTCTTATTATTTTTAGTGGAGTCTGACCTTCTAATAACTGCATAAATCTATAATTTAAAAAAATAAACCAATGAAACCTAGATTAAGCATAAACAAGTCATGCATATTTATTTTCTGATAAAAAAAATAATTGAAAGAAATATCTGATGCTGCTCCAACATGAATATTAAATCCATAATTTATGGGGAATCAAAAGTATGACAACAACAAGTGGTTTAACTTGTATATTTCTATCTTTGGACTTCATGAAATACATCAAAAGAAAGATGGATTACATATGCATGGCAGCAAGAGAAGGGAAAAGGAGTGTACCATGGATTTTTTTTTCAAAATTGGAGAAGAACATGCAGATAAGGCTGGAAATCTGGAGCAGAAACTCCTCTGCAGTAGCAGCTCCTGATCTCCAGCTATGTACGTTGAAGAAAAAGGCCCTTACTGATTTAGCAGAGCTGCATGTAGCAATACTTCAACTGTTGGAGAGAAGGAATAGCTGAAGACTGAAGCCTCCCCTCACGGATGGAATTGGGGAATTAAGAAGGAAAGATGAGCTTATGGAAAGAAGGATAGAGGGTTACAGTTGGGATTTCTTTAAATAGCAAAGAGAAATGGGGATTTAGTAATTAAGAAATATGAAGAGGCCTTGATAGGTTGCCACATGGAATAAAACTGAAAGCCAAGTGGAAGAGAGCAAAGAAAAGAAAACCCACGGTTTATAGAGTCTACTACTGCAGACAATGAAATAAAAAAATATTTTTATACATTTTATTATTTATTATATATATATTTTAAGAGGATAGAGAGTATGCACCCGGGTGCATGTAATTTTACATGCACCCGACCCCTATAACTTTTACTTTTTTTATTTTTTTTTCAAAAAATACCGCCATGTATATTCATCTATATATCCCTCCTATATGTCATTCCAATTTCATCAGAAACAGAGATTCCTATGCCCTCCATCAGAACTAGTCGATTACAACAATTCTAAGACCGTTAAAATTAAATGTTCTAGATGGAAGGCGCAAGAGTCTCTGTTTCTGACGAAATTGGAATGACATATAGGAGGGATATATAGATCAATATACATGGCGGTATTTTTTGAAAAAAATAAAAAAAGTGTAAGTTATAGGGCCGGGTGCATGTAAAATTAGATGCACCCGGGTGCATACTCCCTATCCTCATATTTTAAAGTCGCCCAAAGTTGGAGTTCCTGTCACGGAAACTCCCTGAATGTGGTGCCTAAGGCTGTGACTGTGGAAGCTGTGGCTGAGGCTCACCAGAAGTTTGTGCTCCGGGATGGTCTTGCAGGTGGTCTGTCTGTTCGCCGCGACCCACATATTTTTATTTTTATTTATTATATTTTTTTCGTCGCTTATTTGAGATATTAAAGTTTGCTGTACTCAGGCCTCGGGCCTCGGATTTTGATGCGAATCATTTCGAATTGATCGTCTCTGAACAACGATCAATATGAGTATAATGTTGATATACTTTCGTTCGGGTTTTGAATACCCGAAATTTTTGGATACGATTTTTGTTTAAGGTCAAATTTTGTGATTTAAAAATATCAAACGACCTCCGATTGACGAACGGTTGATTCTGTTGGTCTTGTTTCGTCGAATCGGATCTAATGATGGTCTCGCTTCATTTTGCAGTTTCCGAATTTATGTCGCGGCTTTATCGCGGCACGCATTACGAAGTGACCGATTTTTGATCGATTTCGCCCGGACGACTTTTGATTCACGATCAATTGATCGTTTAAAATTGTTTGGCAGTGTCCAACAACTTTATTGGATTAATCGGATCCAAATCGGGTCGGATCCGGTTTTGATTGGAAATCAGATGTTACAAATTTAAAAACCTCAAAGGGAGTCTCGTCCTCGAGATTCGAGTTAAGGTAATTAGATGTCCTGTTTGGATTTCATATGATCATAAAAACCTTAAAGGGTTTTGTACCCATAAAAACCTCAAAGAGAAAACAAGCCATATATTTTAACATATATCTAAAAGCTTGTTTTGATTTTTTACCTCAGAAAAGTTATGGATATCGTGCCTGCATGTCGGCTTTGGTTTCCCATATCGCCTCTTCGACTCCTTGACGGTGCCACAAAACCTTGACCAATGAAATCTTTTTGTTGCGAAGCTTCTTCACAGTACGATCAAGTATCTGGACTGGCCTCTCCTCATAAGTCAGATCTGGCTCCATGTCTAGATTCTCGTAGCTGATGACGTGTCGAGGGTCGTGCACATACTTCCTCAGGTTAGAGAAATGAAAGATATCATGGATAGCTGAAAGATGTGGAGGAAGAGCTACTCGGTAAGCATCCTTCCCCACTCTAGCCAGAATCTCAAAAGGTCCAACATATCGCGGCGCCAACTTGCTACGAACACCAGATTTCTGCACTCCCTTCATGGGAGATACACGGAGAAATACCCAATCTCCACCCTATAATATATAGGAATGTCGTTAGTATGAGATTAAGTTTAACATATATATATGTCATAATTGAATGGATGAAGAGGAAAGAATTGGATTACCTGGAACTTCAAGTCTCTTCTCCGACAGTCTGCATAGCTTTTTTGGCGGCTCTGTGCCGTCAGAAGCCTCCATCTAACAAGATCAACAGCTCTCGCAGTCTCCTCCAAGAGATCTACAGAATATAAAGAATGATCACCTACCTCACGCCAACTGAGACGTGTGAGACATCTTCGTCCGTATAGAGCTTCGAATGGTGCTATGCCAATACTGGAGTGATAGCTGTTGTTGTACGTAAATTCTACTAATGGCAGATGGTCCTTCCAGGACCCTTTCCATTCCAAGGAGTATGCACGAAGTAAATCCTTGAGTGTCTGTATAGTGCGCTCACTCTGCCCGTCTGTCTGCGGATGGTAGGCAGAACTCATCTTCAGATCTGTCTGTAGTGCTGACATGAACTGATGCCAATAATGCGACGTGAATCTTGAATCCCTGTCAGACACCACTTCGCGTGATATACCATGTAGTCTGATGATGTTCTGTACATACAGCTTGACCAACCTGGATGGAGTGTAAGTCGTGTTGACAAGCATGGAAGGACATATCGATATCGGTATCGATATCGGTACCATGTCGATACCGATATATCACCAATATATCGGCGATATATCGACGCCATATCGCCGATATCGGACCGAATCTCGCATTTTTGTCATGTCGATACCCGATATCGACCATATCGGCGATATATCGGTGACCTGTCGATACCGATATATCGCCGATATATCGCTGATATATCGCGATATGTCCGTCCATGTTGACAGGTATGAAATGGGTTGACTTGGTCAAACTATCAACAACGACCCAAATGGAATTATGGCCATCGGGTGTCTTCGACAATCCTGTGACAAAATCCATAGAAATGCTCTCCCACTTCCACTCAGGAATGGGAAGAGAGTCAAGAGACTGCAGTAATCCTAGTGGTCTCCTGTGCTCGGCCTTGACCATCTGACAGGTCGTGCATCTGCTAACATGTAGCGCAACATCACGCTTCATCCCATCCCACCAGAAATGTCGACGCAGATCACGGTACATCTTCGTGTTGCCTGGATGGATAAATAAACGTGAAATGTGTTTCTCATCAAGTATGTCTCTGAGAAACTGCTCGTCATTGGGTACAACGACCCGTCCTGCCTTCCATAAAATAGACTCCATCACAACAAAGTTATCAACCTCATCCTTGACGGCGTGCATGTATCTATCTCGGATCCAAGGATCTGTCTTCTGGCCCTCGACGATGCGATCCCACAAACTGCTGTATCGTGGAGGCACAGCGGTAGAAATGGATGCGCTCTCCTGAGGATGCCAATCTGTCAATGATGCAAGCATATCCCACGTGTATAGCCAGTTTATCGTACCCTCTGCAAGTAATCTCCTGCTAAGTGCATCAGCTACCACGTTTCCCTTACCGGGATGGTAAAAGATCGTGCAATCATAATCCTTCAGTAGCTCGAGCCATCTGCGCTGCCTCATGTTCAGCTCCTTATCAAAGATGTACTTCAAGCTCTTATGATCAGTAAACATCTCGAAATTCACCCGATAAAGATAGTGGCGCCAGATCTTCAAGGCAAAGACAACTGCTGCCAATTCTAAGTCATGCGTGGGGTAGTTCCGCTCATGCGGTCTCAACCGTCGTGATGCGTAAGCAATCACCTATCCTCTCTGCATCAATACTGCTCCCAGACCTTCTCCAGATACATCTGTGTAGACTGCATAATCCTGAGTGCCTGAAGGAAGAGCAAGAATAGGCGTTGTAGTCAACCTCTCCTTCAGTGTCTGGAAGGCCTGCTCACAAGAATCATCCCAAATGAATGGAACTCCCTTCTGTGTCAATCGTGTCAATGGACAGACAATGCGTGAAAATTCGTTGACAAAACGTCTGTAATAGCCCGCTACCCGAGGAAGCTCCGATTATGTGTGATTGTTTTGGGTTACTCCCAAGACATGACTGCCTCAATCTTCGCAGGATCAACCGCGATACCTGATCTAGAAATGACATGCCCGAGAAATGAGACCTGGGATAACCAGAACTCACACTTGCTTAACTTGGCATATAGCTTGTGATTCCGCAATGTGTCTAAGACAATCCGTAGATCATTCGCATGATCCCATTCATTCCGTGAGTAGATGAGCACATCATCGATGAACACCACTACAAACTTATCCAAGTATGGACGGAAGATCCGGTTCATAATATCCATGAAAGCCGCAGGTGCATTGGTGAGCCTAAACGTCATCACCACAAACTCGTAGTGTCCATAGCGAGTCCTAAAAGCAGTCTTCGGAATATCAGACTCTCTAATCCTCAGCTGATGGTAGCCTGAGCGAAGATCGATCTTCGAGAAAACCGAAGATCCCTGGAGCTGGTCAAACAAATCGTCGATGCGTGGCAAAGGATAACGGTTCTTCACCGTTCTCTTGTTCAGCTGCCTGTAATCAATGCATAACCTCATGGATCCATCCTTTTTCTTGACAAATAGAACCGGAGCACCCCAAGGTGAAGTGCTCAGTCTCACGAATCCCAAATCAAGTAACTCCTGTAACTGCACCTTCAATTGCCTCAACTCAGTTGGTGCCTGCGATATGGTGCCATAGAGATCGGCTGTGTATCTGGCAGCAATGTGATCTCGAACTCGATCTCTCTCTCAGGAGGTAATCCTGGTAGCTCATCAGGAAATATATCTGGATATTCTGATACTACTCGGATGTCCTGTGTCATCGGCTCCTGATCAGAGACTTCCCGAACAAAGGCAAGATATGAATCACAACCCTGGTCAACAAGTCACTGAGCTCGCAATACTGAAATGTACTCCATGGTGGAGTCATGTATAATACCCTCAAAAGTGAACTCAGGTAGATCTAGAATTCTGAAGACAACCGTCTTCCTAAAGCAATCAACAGGTGCATGATGAGCAGATAACCAATCCATGCCTAGATCAAGTCAAACTCATCAAGCTGTAGGAGTAAACAATCTGCAAGCATCTCGTGTTCGCCAATCAGTATAGGCAAGTGCCTGACTATCAGAGAAATGACAAACAACTGGCCACCTGGCCCTCGGATGTGATATGGGGAAGAAAGAGTCTCCGCGACTCTACCTAAGGAAACAAGTAACATCGAAGCAAGAAAAGAATGTGTCGTACCAGAATCAAATAGAACATGGAGCGGTCGGCCCAAGATTGAGACCATACCTTTCACTACAGTAGCCGCTGAACGTGCCTGCTCCTCAGTAACTGCATGTATCTGCCCCTGCCTGGCCGGTGCGGCACTGGAACCTGCCACACTTTGTGTCTGTCTTTGCTGCGGTCGCCTGAAGTTGGAGTTCCTGCCACGGAAACTCCTTGAGCGCTGTGCCTGAGGTTGCGACCGTGAAGGCTGTGGCTGTGGGCGAGTCTCATCAGAAATCTGTGGGCACTGTGATCCATAATGTCCCCACTCGTGACATCGATAGCATCGGACTGACCTGGTAGGTGGAGTGGCTGTATCTGTGCTTCAGGTTAGTCCTGCAGGTGGTCTGTCCGTTCGATGCGACCCAGATGGTCGAGCGAAATCTGTGCCATGTCCGGCAAGTGCTCCTCCTAAAGTAGTCGATGGAGAAGAGCGAGCACTGCCAGAGAACGTCGAACCTGTAGGTCGGAATCGTCTGGTTGACCTCTGCTGCTGAAACGGTCGACGTATCGGTCCAAAAGATCGCTGCGGTCTAGGCGCTGCTCTAGACAAGCTCCCGAAACGTCTCCCTCTAATGTCCTCGAACTTTTCCGTAACATCGATAGCCTCAGAGATGGATGTGATGTGTAGTCCAGCCAGCTTCTCCTGTACCTCCTCTCACATGTCGCTAATGAACTTTTCCATATTCTCCTCTGGAAATGCGCCAGCTGCTCGTGTATGTCGTGACAACTCTGTGTATCGGATAAAGTAATCTCTGGATGTCATCTGTCCCTGACGAAGCTCTGCAAAAAGTCGACGCTGGGACTCCTTCCACTTCGCAAAAAAGAAGTGGGCTCTGAACTTCGTCTCGAAGTCGTCCCATGTAGGCTCTCGGCCTAACTCAGATACCACAGTATCCCACCATCTCTCGGCAAAGTCCGCCAATGAATACTCCATGAAGGATAGCCACGTGTCTCGTGGCGCGCGAATCATCCTGAGCACCTTCATCACTCTCTTAAGCCAGTGCTCATCAACATCTGGTGTACTAGTGCCCTCGAACAAGGGTATGTTGGCCCGTAGGTAGGATGTGAAAACGGACTGGTGCCTGTGAATAGCTGAGTACTCGTGTGCATCCTCATCTGCAAAGTCCACTAGATCCTGCTCCCTATCAAAGTCCGCATCATCTGCTCCATGCTCAGTTACCTCCTCAAGTGGATCATCAGGATGAGGCTGCTCTACCTCAACAGAGTGGTGCTGGTCCTGCCGTGTTTCATCCTGTGATGGATGGCACGTGAAATCTGATAGGTCCTCAAACCTCATCTCTATGTCTGTCTGTCTGTCGACAATCTCTGTCTGCTGGGCCAATATCTGCTTCTGCTGACCTCGCATGGCAGCCTGCTGCTGTTGGAGGTCGGTGAGGGCAGTCAGTATGCGTGCCAACTGGTCAGTCATCTCCTGCCCTGGTCGGGATGCCATGGCTCTGCATAAGAACCATCTATTAGTCATAAAATTTATTGTTCACAAATATTATGATATATGCTTTTTCTCTTCTTGGGATATAATAGGAAAATAAATGAAATTGGTGACATCTGTGGTAATTGAATATGAATGTCATATTTTCCCTTCTCGGACTCACGACAAGTCAGAAGACTGTCGCTATCCGAGAACTTAATGTGATCGGAATTGAAATACCGCGAATGTGTGTATCGAAGTACCACTGCTCTGATATTGGGGCTCTTTATATAGCCTCCACATAGCCTCCAAGTCCCACCACTAGTAGATGTGGGACTAAACTCTTAGACGAGGTAAATGGATCCTGGAGGGATCCATTTACCCATCTCCCTCATAAGTGACACACATGAACATTACTCCAACAATTTCCCATCCAAGTCATAGATAAGAGGTTGTAGTTCCAATATCAGGCCCTATTGGTTGAGGTTAGTGGAGAGGAGGGAGGAACGAGCCTTCTTAAGAGATGGGTCATAGCAGGATTTGAAGTTATCAAGGCCAATGTTGTTGTCATCATGTTTCTTTTGAGAGAGGCAGATGCGGGTGCCAATCCTTTCGACAACGTTGTTGATGAGGACGAAGAGATTGATGTGGCAGAGCGAGATTGCAGAGGAGTGGAGTTGGTGGGGGAAGGGAGGCGACATGAGAGGAAGGAGGCCATGAGTGCGAGGAGAGGTGGGGCCATAGGAAGAAGTTGGGGTAGCGGTGGAGGTGGAGGTGGTGGTGGAGCTACTGGTGGTGGTGGTCGATCTTGACATTCCCTAGCAGAAAGGGGAAGTGGTCGTTCTCAAGGGTCGACAAAGACCTCATGCTTTTGCTTTGTTCCTTTCTATTCCGAGGAGTTGGAACGAAGAGGAGAGGAGACAAGTGCATGAATAACATATATGCGTGATCATTAGGGGTAAATTTATCATTTTCAATGGAAATCGTCGGCGGACAAAAATTATGGAAGTTCACAAGATTATGTCATCTAATAGTTAACAACTATTCAGGTCGTACATGTAATATAAAATTATTGAGGGTTCAATGCGTACATTTGAAAGTAGATGGTTATATGCGTAAAAATTCCTACTGAAAATATTTATCTTTACATAAATTTACACTACTTCTATATTCGCCAATCTATACCTTTTTTTGGGGTTGAGGGATTGCACATATAGTTCAGGTATTTAAATTTCTCCTTGCTAGAATAAAGAAGATATCATTCTTTTCACCAACCACTGACTTTCACCGATTTGGATCATCCTAAATTTCTGTATTTCAGTTTCCTTTTCCTTGCATATTCCTTTTTTTGTTTCTTTGCTAAATTTCTTCAGGACGCTGAGTTGATATCCTTTTAACATTATATAACATTATATAGTATATGAGAGCATCAGTATTTATTTTTCATCTGGTTTTGAGTAAGGAGCAAAGACGCCTTTTCTTTTTTGCTGAGCAGAAAATACTGGGGAGTTCTTATGCCTCTCCTTGCCTGAAATGGTTTCCAATGTAACTCAACTGTATAAACTCTTGTGAGTCCTTTCTTTTGCTTTCTTGATAGTAATAGAATATTTGTGCCATGTCAGGCCTCTTATAGCCAGTTATATGTTATCTAGGTGTGACATTTAACTCCTTTTATATTCTATAGTTTGAAAGACATGCTCACAGTATGCATTGTTTTGTTTATTGCAATTTCCTTGCAGTCTTGTTCAGGCGCCTTTTAATTTGATACCATTGGTTTGGATTATTCAAGAGGATATCCTAGCAAATCGCTTGCCAACATATGTTGAGAGTGGCTGGCAGCAGCTTGTTTCTAACTGGAAAAGTGCTTTCAGCAGGGCGGACATTGTGGTTTTTCCAGATTATACGCTTCCTGTAAAACATGGGTTCCTTAGAAAGAAGTTTATTTTACCATTGATTGCTTGAATTGATTTCATTGTTTTTCATGTTCTCATTTTAGATGTTGCATAGTGTGCTGGATACTGGAAATTATTTGATAATTATGGGATCACCTGCTGATGTTTGGGCTGCCAAAGTTTACAGCAAAACCCATTCCAAACATCAGCTACGGAGGGGCAGCGGGTTCAATGAACATGATTTAGTAATCCTTCTTGTTGCGAGCTCATTCCTCTACAATGATCTGCCATGGGATTATGCAGCAGCGATGCATGTTTTGGGATCTAGGTTTGCTAAAGTCAAAGGTCCTGAGAACTCAGTAAAATTTGCATTTCTATGTGGGAATTCCTCAGCCAACCATGATTCCGCTTTGCAGGTACCAGCGAAAGATTTCTCTTTTCTGAATACATGATTTCAGGTTCGAGTGTTATAACATAGTAAAAAGCCATCCATTTGGGTATCTATAGATGGTGATAGGGCTAACAAGATATAAAGAAATATAACTGTTATATTGGATCATCTAGACATTGCATATTATAACATTGTTGGCTTTAGATGTGTTGGAGTATTTGGTTGTGCGCCACATGAGTTGTAGGAGGGTAAATACCTCCTGTATCCATTGAGAAAAAGGAATGCAATATCCGCCCTTTTGAGGGCTTCTTCTGTGGTTTCATCCCGCTCCTTAAGGAGTAGGGTTCCACATAAAAATCTCGTGTTCTATGTTTCATATTTCTGTTCTTATGCTCTGTTTATCAATTTCGCTTCCGCTTCTTATTTTCTAACATGGTATCAGTGCGGGTTCGATTCTCGACGTTTTAAGTTCAGGTTCTTTATTTTATTCAAGATTCGATTTTAGAGTTCTTGAGGATTGATGTTATGAAGATCTAGTTCTGTATCATTGGAATTCCTGTTCAAGATCTGTACTAGGTGCGCTTCTCTATATCGAAGTCTAGGCATGCATCTCCAGGTTCCACGGATCCCTAGCTTTGAGAAGAAGCCTGGATGCTGTCTAGAAGAGGTTGCATGCAACCATCAGGCGACAGGCATGCCTCTGCCCAACACACCTCTGTGTGCCCTAACCCTAGGGTGCATGACACGATTTGTTCTTCGTCCTTCTTCCAGAAGGCTCATAGAGGCAACGAGGCCGGCTCCTGCTCTTGTCCAGACGCCCCTCCATCACGCGCTACTCCAGCACGATGCTGGCGGCGCTTCAGGAGGCCCCTCCCCAGGCGCGAAACCCTAACCGCAGGCGCAGATGCTGGTGCCTCCCGGCGGCACCTCCCCGAGCTCCTCTCTCTCACGCAGGCGGCGCGAGAGCACCTCAAGCGACAACAACCACCGCGCAACCCTACAAAGCCGCGTGATCGTGCCCTATATGCGACCCTCCAGGCGATACCCGATTGCATCTCCCTCGCGCTGCATCCTCCAACAGGCGGCGTGACCTAGCCATATTTCTCCCGCAGCAGCAGACGCGTGGTGATCCAGTTGGCGCATCGTGCCTCTCGGCGCTCCAGTCCTCTGCTCGCAGACGCACAATGCTTGCACACCCCCGTGCGTTGGCCTCCGTCCTCCAGAGCTCGCCGCGACTCCTCACCTTCCAGCTTCCTCTCCCAGGTGCGCGGTGGCTCCAAGTCGAGCTCGGGCTCCTCCCTGCGTAGTCACATCTCCCTAGCGGCGCACCGGTCTCCTATCTCGCGTCGGCAACTGCGCTCTCCAGGCAGCCCCCTGCATTGAGAAATCCCAGAAGGGGGTGGCGAGCGTCGAGCAGGAGAGCCCCATGGGGGTTGGCGGTACATGAGCAGAGGAGTTCCCAATACAGGGAACCCTAATAGGGTTACGACCCCTGTGGGCCACTGGTTTTAAAAAAATTTACTGTTTTGCTGCTATTGTAAAGGCCCAAGTGGGCCAATGGTCTTCCTTTTAAAAAAATGCAAAAAAGGGGAAGAGTCCATAAAAAATAGGGGGGGGGGGCGAAGATACCATGTTTAAAAAAAGAAGTGATGGGTCCAAGCGGGTCGAAGTTCCAAAAAGGGGGGGGAGAGAGAAGGGCCCAAGTGGGCCGTATGCATACAAAAACTTTTGAAAAAGGTGCGTAAAAAAACCGTACACAAATTGCAAAAAAGGAAAGAAAATGAAAAGCCGTAAAAAAGGGATTGAACGGCTTAAAAAATTTAAAAAATGATTTGCCATTTTTCAAGGAAAAGCCGAAAAAATTGATGAATTACGGCTTATTTGATCCCCGACATTATTATTGTCTTCTCCCAACTTGGTCGGCGTCCATGTTTTCCGACAAGTATGGGAGAAAGGGGAAGTATTATGTAGAGTCACATGTTCTACTACAGATTCAGATGCATATTTCTAGGCCGTTCAGTTTCTAGACTCTACAATTCAGATTATTCAGACTCGACGTCAGGTTCCGAGTCTTCAGTTCAGACACGCACATGTATGCGGTCTTTTCAGATGTGCACATGTTTGCCATCTTTTTCGTGGTCCCCATTCATTCTTGTTGTTTCGGCTAGAGTTTTTCATGTGAGCCATAGGGACTCCAAAGTAGAGGACCATTCTCTATGTCATGTGGGCAAGGGTTTTCATGTGGCATCATAGGGACTCCAAAGTAGAGTACCATTCTCTGTGCCAGATGGGAGGGACCCGGTATTCCTACGATGAGACTATTTCAGACTCCATTCTCCAGCGACCGTGGAGTCCGACGAGGATTACACTTCCACGACCTTTTTCAGTTCGACCCTTTTCAGAGATGGAGCAGTTGTCCACATTGTTGTGGCGGACAGAGTACTCCGACGAGGAGACTCATTTCAGTTGCATTGACTCTGACAGGCGCAGTTCAGAGCACATGCTCTCCAACGAGGAGATTCAGTTGACTCACACTCCAGCCCGTTCGTCCTCCTCACCTGCACGACATGAGAAGCAACATCCTCGACAACAATCGACAGTTGTGAGCGTTGAGTTGATATTGTCTGTAGTGTCATGTATTGTGAGTTGAGTTTCTTTCTGTTTGTCCAAGCTGAGCATTGGATGCTCCAGCTTGAGGGGAGTGTTGGAGTATTTGATTGTGCCCATATGAGTTGTAGGAGGGTAAATGGATCTCTCCAGGTCCATTTACCCTATCCATATGTTTAGTCTCACATCTACCAATGGTGGGACTTGGAGGCTCTGTGGAGGCTATATAAGGAGCCCCATACCTTCTTATCCATTGAGAAAAAGGAATGCAATATCCGCCTCTTTGAGGGCTTCTCCCGTGGGTTTCATCCCGCTCCTTAGGTAGTAGGGTTCCATGTAAAAATCTTATGTTCCATGTTTCATATTTCTCTTGTATGCTCTGTTTATCAATTTCGCTTCCGCTTCCTATTTTCTAACAAGATGCGATAAGCTTGTCAATTTATATGCATATGCAATTGTGCTAATTTTTGAAGAAATAGAGTTAAAGAAAAGTCACAATTTGGATTAAAGAAACAGAGATGGCGCAAGCGGGCTCTGAAGCGGCGGGCGGATGGCGCAAGAGCTCTCTGAAGCAAGTATGGATTCCCAAGCGCTCCGGCTCTCGACCCAGCGATCAGGTTCGTGCCACTCGTCAACCGGTATTGCGTTCGAATATCGCTGTCAAAGACGAAGATACCAAGGACGGATGGGTGAGGGTAACTCGCTCCAAGCCCGGAAGGCGTTGCTTTCGTTGCGCGGAGCGTGGGCACTTGGCGTCTGCGTGCATGACGCCTCCACGATGCTTCCGGTGCGGTCGTATCGGCCACCGGTCGTTCTCATGCAGGGAAGCTTCCGTGGACCTCAGGCGGACGAGGATGTCATCTCGAGTGGATGACCCTCCCAGTGTGAAATCTTCTTCGGCTTTTCGGGACTCTCGATCATTTGCTCAGGTGGTTTCGGCGAGCTGTGGTGCTGCTTCTGCAAAAGGAAAGACCACTCCTTCCGCGTCACACTATGGATCTGGTATGCCTGGCAATCCCTCCCGTCCAGCGATATTAGCTCATGACACAGGTCGCCGGGGTGCTCCTGCGGCGACGGTCAATCCCATACCGAAGGTGATGAATGCAAATCAGGGCGTGGTGATTGGCATGGTGCATCGACGGGCCCTCGACAGAGAGGCGTTACGAGCGGAAACTCTTCTTCTCCTTGGCGAAGGATTCTCGGGGGACTTCTTCTTTCTGGACGACACCCGATGCTGTGTTCGTGGACTTTCCCTGGAGCAACGGGAAATCCTCATCTCTCGGTCGGATTCTTCGGCGGTCAAATGGCGTCGTCCCCGGGTGGCCGATGGTGCTTCTCTATCCTCCGAGATATGCGTTGTGGAGGTCCGCGGAGTTCCATTCCTGTCTCGCTCGGCGCACTGCCTCTCCAAGGTAATCCGAAGTTGGGGTCAAGTTCTGGCTATCTTGGACGATGGTCTTTCCCCTGGCTCGGACTGGTCATGCACAAGAATTTTGGTCGAATGTTCCTCCAACCTCTCTCGCTCCATGTCTGGTAAGACATTCTCGGAGATCCTGGATCTGGGCAGATGGTCCTTCAAGCTTGAGTTTTTCTTTCCGCCGCCGGTGGCGCCGCCGATGGCTTCGTCAGTCCATTCCGAGGCCAGGAACGATGCTTCCAGCTCCAACGACGGTTCATCTTCGATGGCCCACGTGGCACCTCCCTCGGGTGTTCCCGAAGCACTGCGGATTCATGACGACCCTTCGTCTTCGTCGCCTCGGCCTCGCTTCTCGTGCGCATTTGGACGGACGCCTCTTCACGTGCCGAGGGGCCTATTCGAGGCGGATCCGCTAGCAGTGGATTTTACTGACATTCCCATTCCAAACTGTGGCGGCATATCCCCAACTCTCGATGTGGCGCTTCCGATTCCCACTTACGGGTCGGACCCTATTCGGGCGCTAACGTGGGTCGGGCATGAACCGACAATCTTCGGGGACTCTATTATCTATTTTGAAGATATTCCCTGCCCTACTCCTATCTCTGCGGTGCCCTTCTATCCATCGCAGTGCTACGAAGACTGGAGCCCCTCTTCCCCAGCTTCACCGCCTATTCTGCTTGCAATCGAGTCGAATCCCCCGGTGGCCGCCCCAGAAATCGGTAACCTCGATATCAATCATCCTTATGACCAGCCGTCTTCTTCCTTTGGGATTTCTAGGTCTTATGGTTATCAAGGGGATTCTTCTCCAAGCGCCATGCCGCTATCTCCAACCCGAAGTGCAGCTGCGTGGAACTCTGGGAATGCAGCGGCTGCTTCCCCGAATCGATTTGGCATTATATATGCTCGGCGCATGGACCTCTCCTCTGAAGGGACTTCTTCGCAGACGATTCTGATATCTAGGGAGGCGGTGGCGGAAGCGGCTGGACTTCGCCGTCTGGACCGACGACGCGCTTAATTTGGGCTTTCCTCCGACCACTTTTTGGGATAATTTTTGTAATATTTAATGAAGATACTCTCGTGGAACGTTCGTGGATTGGGTGATCCTCTGCGTCGCAGGGCCTTGGGATCACGTTTGGTTGATTGGGATTGCGATATCGCTTTCATACAGGAATCTAAGATACATGGAGTGGACGTCGCCTTATGGAGATCGGTGGGAGCAGGACCGATGGATGCATATTGTGCTTTGGACGCGACTGGCTCCTCTGGTGGGGCTATTGTGGCTTGGAGATCTTCAAGCTTTTCATTATCCCGCTCTCGCATGGGACGACATTCTATCTCTGTAATCCTTTTGCATTTGGCCACAAACGTATCTATGGCTTTTTCCTGTATCTATGCGCCTATATGTCACCTTGCGCGTCGAGATTTATGGGAGGACTTGCGGGACGATGCTGCGGCCTTTGGGGATATTCCGTGGATTTTGGGAGGGGATTTTAATGTCACTATGCTCTCAAACGACCGCCCCCGCGGGCGGGGGGGAAGGGACCCTGGCTCTATCGATTTCCTGAACTTCTTCAACGACTTGGCCCTGGATGATTTGGCAGCCACGGACATCATATACACCTGGCGCAATAGCTCCTCTCGATCGCGGCTTGACCGGTTTCTAGCTAATTCTCGGTGGATGGAGGCATTCCCACTGTGCTCGGTTTCGTCTCGTCCTCGGTCTTTTTCGGATCATAGCCCCATCATTTGGGATTCGGGCGAGTCATCCCGTCCGCGCGGCATTTTTCGTTACGAGAAGAGCTGGCTTATGGAGCCTAATTTCAAGGAATTAATGCGAAATCATTGGTCACAAACCTCCTTCTCGGGCAATGCGGCTCATCGTTTTGCCCTCAAACTCTCCTCACTGCGGCGGGTTCTTGCGTCCTTTAAATTCTCTACGCGTCTGGCTAGGAGGTCGGTCCGTAACGAGGCTGAGGAGATAATTATTAGATTGGATCGCTTGGAAAGCATCAGGGAACTTACTCGGGAAGAATTACAGGAGAGATCCGCTGCGGCTCAGATCGTTTCGGAGGATGACAGGAAAAAAGCAATTGAATGGAGACAACGCTCGCGACTTCGCTGGCTCAAGGAGGGGGATGCTAATACTGCCTATTTCCATCGGGTCGCTAGCGCACGTAATCGATCCAATCGTATCTCTTCCATGGAGATTGGGGACGATATATTCCAGAATGAGCGAGACATGGGTGCGGCATTGGTTAACTATTTCAAGAATTTTTTCAATCGCCTCCCCTCTTCTTCATGGCAATGGATGGCGCCCGGGGCCCCTTCCATCTCTGGCTCAGATGCTTCTAATTTATCTCGCCCTCTATCAATGGAGGAGTTAAAGAGCGCGGCTTGGGACCTTAACGCCGATGCCTCCCCAGGCCCAGACGGATTCCCTATTTCCTTTTATAGGGACTTTTGGGACGTTATCGCAGGCGACGTTTTGGCCGTGGCTCTCGAGTTCTGTGAAGGAAACCGGGGTTTCAACAGGGTTAATCGGGCCTCTCTGGTTCTCATCCCGAAATCCCAGGGTGCCCGTCGTATTGAGGAGTTCCGCCCTATTGCCATCTCCAATGGTATTTACCTGATCATTGCGAAGGCGTTGGCACGTCGATTAGCGCCACTGCTTACTTCTATCATTTCCCCCTGCCAGGCGGCCTTTGTTCGAGGGAGGCAAATATCTGACTGTTACGCCCTTGCCTCCGCCATCATTGATGGTTGGCACAGAAATGGAACGAAGGGAGTCCTATGGAAAATTGACTTTGCTAAGGCTTACGATTCCTTGGATTGGCGTTTCTTATGGTCGGTTTTCAAGGCTCGGGGATTCCCTCCGTTATGGATTTCTTGGATCCGTCGATGTGTGACCACGGTCTCCTTCTCCATATTCCTTAATGGTCGACCGTCTGGGAATTTATTTCAACCTCGCAGGGGTGTTCGCCAGGGGTGCCCCCTTGCCCCCCTTCTTTTTGTCTTGGCGGCGGATGTGCTGCCTCGTATGATTCAAGGCGTATATGATGCTGGGTATACTCGAGGCTGCTCGCTAGGTGATCTTCATATCCCGCTGATCCAATATGCAGACGACACCCTATGTTTTATCGAAGGGGATCAGCTGCAATTTTCCGGAATGGCTACTACGGTACATTTATTCTGCGAAGTATCGGGGCTCCGCATCAACGAGGCCAAATCCAAATTTGTGCCCTTTGCTCTCTCACCTCTGGAGGTCGGGGATTGCTCCACCATATTGGGGGCCTCTCTCGGGAACCTTCCTCTTGAGTACTTGGGATTATATCTCTCTGTGGGCAGGCCGCGGTTGCGTGATTATCAGCGGGTGGTGGAGAAGGTCGAGACAAGGCTGGCAGGTTGGCGCTCTTCACTGCTCTCTCGGGGTGGCCGATTGGTGCTTATCAAATCCGTCCTCTCCGCTATTCCTATTTACTTCCTCTCGGCGCGCGGTTTGCCTAAGGGGATTAGACTGCGCTTGGACAAATGTATGAGGGGATTCCTTTGGGGCAGGAGTGGGTCTGCAAGTCGAGGGATTCACCTGGTCGCTTGGGAGGACATTTCGCGTCCTAAACGGGACGGGGGATTGGGCGTTCGGCGGCTGGAGATCGTGCGGGACGTTTTCCTTCTCAAATGGGCGTCGCGGCTTTTAGGCCGGGAGGATGGCTTTCTTGTTCAATGCCTTCGCTGTGCGGCGGGTAATGCATTTCTCTCCGTCTTTGATGGTAGATCACATCCTCGGTCTCCCATCTTTTGGCGCGAAGCTTTTACCGTTTTCAACCGCAACCGGTCCTTATTCCGACCATCTCTCGGCGATGGTTCCTCCTTCCGCTTTTGGACCATGGACTGGTCTGGCAAAGGCATCTTCATGAACATTTTTCCAAGACTATATGCGTTAGCCAGGGACAAAGATGCATCGGTGGTCTCATATTGGTCCAACGGCACCTGGTGCCCGATTCTGGTGGATTCTCTCTCGTCTCAGCGCCTGATTGACTTCTCTGCTTTGATGTCTTTACTCGGGGACGCCCCTACTCCATCGGGGGGGCGTGATCACTTCTACTGGAACGACGGGTCCTTTTCGTCGTCAAAGGCTTATTCTGCTCTCATCCCCATTGCTGTGCATCCGGAGGCGTCCTTTCTTGACCATTGCAAACTCATATGGGGTCTCAAGCTTCCGGAAAGGATTGGCATTTTTTGTGGATCCTTAGGCGTGGACGCCTTCCTACTCGCAACCGCCTGGTAGCAATTTTTCCATCCGTTCCCATCTCTTGTGGCTTATGCGACTCGGCTGTGGAGACGGTTGAGCACCTCTTCCTACCCTGTGACCTTGTGCGGCCTTTATGGGAGGACATTGCGTGGCTGAATCTTTCGTCGATGGTATCTTTTTGGGAGAGCATGGTTCTCGCGGCAAATCATCCGAGGGCGGTGAGACTGGTTCCCTTCGCACGCATCTGGTGTGTATGGCTGGCGAGGAACAAATTCCTGTTTGCAGGGCAGAGATTCTACGTAGAAAACATATGTATTGACGCT
This sequence comes from Ottelia alismoides, assembly GCA_037367405.1. Classification (NCBI taxonomy): domain Eukaryota; kingdom Viridiplantae; phylum Streptophyta; class Magnoliopsida; order Alismatales; family Hydrocharitaceae; genus Ottelia; species Ottelia alismoides. The sequence goes on along the minus strand of JAZKJV010008617.1, from coordinate 111,523 downwards.
AATCGTCTTTGTTCGGACTGGTCTATTCGGTAGCGAGTTTCTGGGTCTGGGGCGAATGATATCAGTATTGATATCATCTTCCCCTATTTTTTACTTTTTCCTCCATCTGTAAGTTTTCTTTCTTTTTCTCATCATTAATAAAATGGGGCGAACACCTACGGGTGTCTCCCCCTCTTTGGAGTGTCAAAAAAAAATTGTGCTAATTTTTGTTAGTGCTGCGCCCTTATACAATGCAACTATGTGCAGTTAAAAGCTACTTAAACGTTCTGGTGGTTGAAGCAGTGAGCCTTCAATATGTTAGAGCAAGGTCCATTAAAAAACATGTTAGGGGCCTTAGGGCAAGGTTCAAATCTTTCCAGAATGACACTTGCTCTGAGTTTTTGCGGCAATTAATTAAACAGATTGTATCTTAAATGCAATGATTTTTCGTCTTTGGTCGGATAGACATTATCATGCTCTTAAAATTCATCACAGTACTCTCACGTGGCTTTTAAATTTACATATTGGATGAATCTTTCTTACTAGACAACTTTGGTTTATATACCAGGTTTTTGTCAAGCAGTTGTAATCAATGCCATTTCATTGTAAATAAGTAAACGAACTGCATGGGTCTTGAGTACATATCATTAGGAAATGCATCAATTCAAACATGGAATTAAAAGAGGCAATACAAACGTTTGAACTAAAAAAGGGTCAAGGTTGATTGACATACCTTTTCCAAAGGCATTTATGTCACGAGAATAACTGCAGGTATACTTTGTTTTAACATTGTGCCCAATAAACAAACCTCTGAATCTGGTTGGATTTGTTATATCTGCAGAGTAGGATTGTCAGACTTTTCTTTGGGATGCCCAAGAGAAAAACAATTGGTAATCCCCTGAATTCTTTAGTTCACAAAGATGTCCCGTTTATGTAAAATGATCACGGAGAGTTCCCCCACCACTCCAATCATCAACAAAAAAACTTGAAACACTTGACATCACCCATCACTGATCCTATCCTGGCATAGATCATAGGTAACACAGCAAATCCCTTTCCAGAAGGACATAGGAGTGGATCTCAAATGGGGTGAAATAGAGAGTTCTGAAGAAATCCCATAATATCTCGCATCAAGTGATACAACAAATCGTCATCGTTTTGTTTCCATATAGTCTAAGGACCCACTTAACCACCAGAGTCTTGTTCATTTCTTCAAGCTTCGAAACTCTCAAACCACCCACATCTAAAGGTTGCATGACAAACTCCCCACCAGCAGACACCACAGAACTCCATTTCTGAAGTACACCAGAAGAATCTCCTCATTACCATCTCCGTCAGATGATGCACCTCAACCAGCAACATCTCAGTGGATATGAAGTAATTATGAATCATTGAAACAACCTCCTTATGCAAAACCACACAACAGTCGTGAGAGAGATGTTGCTTTTCAGCTAGATAAACTTGCACTCTAATCTCCACTAGAGGCAACCGCTCCACATGGTCAACCTTCAAGCAGTCAAAGGAAGTTCAGAATAGGTCAAAGGCAGCTGCCACATTGGTAGCAACCAGTGTTTCAAATTTCGTGAAATTTCGGTTTCGAAACTCCACCGTATCTGAAATCGAAATCTCGATATGGTCCCTTCACAAATCTAGGTTGATCTTGGCCAAAATTGACGAAATTTCGTCGAAATTTCGTAATTGTTTCATTTTTTTGCCTTCTTGAAGCGAAATCAAAATCGAGATTTAAAACCTTGTGGCAAGGACCCACCCACTCTCATTCACTTCCATCAAGAGGCTAAAGGGAATGAAAGATGATTTCATCTGATTGACGCAAGACCAGACAACTCTCCAAATATTTACAGAACCGTGATCATTCCTTTTGCGCCCTTCTCATTGAAAAAGATAATGTTATCTGCATATTGAAGAATTGGGTTTGAGATATTGCCACACGATACATAGAACTAATGCTGGCCTGATCAGCCATATGGCAAAGTATCCGACAAAATGATAAAGAGGAGAGGAGCAAGAGGACACCACCATACAGTGGGAAAAAACTACCACCAGGGCGACCATCAAAATAGAAAGCAAGAATGGTGACACATCTCTTCATCCACAAAATTCAAATATCCAAGAAACCTCTTCTAATCATTGAAGAACACTAAAGCTGTCACTCCACATAATCATATACTTTGGAAAAGTCAATTAACGTAAATACAGTCACGACCTCCATTCACCGGGGTGGTTACTTTTCCAATAGTGGGAAGTTGGGTTTCCTCAGTTCACGAAATAAGCAACTCATTGGGGTCATATTCTGTCCGGAGGTCATATTCTGTCCTGCATCACCCGACTTTTCTTGTGAAGTACTCTTAAATATTTCAAGTAAATTTTGAAAGATCCACAAATTTCTCTGCCAGTGTGCTTATAGTCATTACTTGATGGTTTGTGTTGGGAAAATAAAAGAACCTGTTTATTCCATCAGCCCTAGGCTCTCTTATACATGGCCTCAAATTTCAGCGAAATTCAGTCGAATTTCTGTCGAATATCGATATCCAGTCGAAATCGAAATTCGACCGAAATGACCGAAATATGGGGGTCTTAGTACAAAAAATGACCGAAATTTCGGTCGAAATTCCATCGAAATTCTATTTTGGTCGATACCGAAATGGTGACCGAAACCGACATTTAAGGCCTTGCTCTTATATAGGAGAGTAGCCTATGGGTAAATTACATAAAGGGTACCGCAAGAACGGAAAATAACAAAAGAGTACATAAGTAAATAATATATGTTTACACTCCCCCTCAAGATGGAGCATAGATATCAATCATGCTCAGCTTGGATGCGCACTTCTGGAACGGGTCTCGTAGTAATGCCTTGGTAAAGATATCTGCAGTTTGATTCTCCGAACTAACATGGGATGTAGCAATGAATCCCTTTTGGATCATGCCACGTATAAAGTGACAGTCAACTTCAATGTACTTGGTTCGTTCATGGAATGCTGGATTGTTTGCAATGAACAAGGCCACCTGATTGTCACATTCTAAAGCCATAGGAAGTGGGACTTCTATATATAAATCTGTAAGCACAACCTTTACCCACACCATTTCTGTGCTAACCTTGGCCATAGCCCTATATTCAGATTCAACACTAGACCTTGCTACCACAGTTTGCTTCTTGCTCCTCCATGAGATTAGGGAATCTCCAACATATACAACAAATCCAGAGGTAGACTTCTTGTCCTAGGGACACCCTGCATAATCTGCATCTGCACATGTTGAGATAGAGATCACCTTGCCTTTCTTGAATAGCAAACCCCCACCTGGAGATGACTTGAGGTACCTGAGTATCATATGTATGGCATCCATATGAACCTGACGTGATTGCTCCATGAACTGGCTCACTCGACTCACTGCAAAGGATATATCGGGCCTAGTGATAGTGACATACAAAAGTTTGCCTACCAGTTCTCTGTATCTTCTCCTATCCACCTCCTCTGTATCATCATCATATAGCTTCATATTAGGGTCCATTGGTGTGGTAGCAGGTCGGCAACCAAGCATTCCTGTTTCACTCAACATGTCAGTGACATATTTTCTCCGAGACATTACTAACCCATACGGATTTCTGGCGAACTCCAGCCCCAGAAAATATCTAAGAACTCCGAGGTCCTTGTAACAAATTCACGACCCAGCATTTCTTTTGCCTCCTTTATTCGTTGTACATCATCACCTGTAATTAAGATGTCATCTACATAAACCATGATTGCAATAATACCTCTGGAAGTCTTTTGTACAAACAAGGAATGATCAGCATTAGAACGTTTGTATCCCTGTTTTTCAAAGAGGTCTGAGAGCTTCTGAAACCACGCTCTGGGGCTCTGCTTAAGGCCATAGATAGCCTTATGAAGTCTGCACACCTTGGGACACTCCCCCTCAACAACAAAACCAGGTGGCTGTTGCATGTAGACTTCCTCCTGGAGGTCACCATATAAGAACGCATTCTTCACATCCAACTGATATAACGGCCACTCACGAGTAACCGCAACTGACAGCAAGATCTGTAGAGTAGAATGGCGGGCCACTGGCGAGAATGTATCAAGATAGTCCACCCCGTATGTCTGTGTAAAGGCACGAGCAACAAGGCGAGCCTTGTATCTGTCAATACTGCCATCTGCATTCTGCTTGACTGTAAATACCCACTTGCAGCTCACTGGTGACACATCAGCAGGTATAGGAACCAGACTCCAAGTTCCTCTAGACTGGAGTGCTGCCATTTCTTCCTCCATTGCTCGACGCCATCTACTATCCTTCAGAGCACCTTGGTAATTCCGGTGAATAACTACAACTGACAATGCGACTGCAAAGTTCCTGAAATCTCCAGTTAGTCATTCAAACGACACAGAAGCTGCTAAAGGATATGACGCGCAACTCCTCTTCGATTTTCATATAGCAATAGGAACATCTAAATCAGCTGTATCCTCGTCCGTCCTCTGTAACACATCCTGCTCAGAAACATCATCAGATCCATCAATAATAATATCTTCAGAACATATCTTAGGCGAGCTCGATGATGAGCAACGACCATGAGCTGAAGCAGGCCTGCGGGTATAATGATATGGTAGTGGTGAAACAGGTATAGTAATGGGAGGTGCAGAAGATAGTAACGGTTCTGGTGGTAGTGGTGGTGGTGATTGTGGTAATGGTGGTGGTGGTGACATGTAAATGGCATCAGTATTAGATGGAGGTATCAACTGATCACCTGATGCTGAAAAATACATAACAGATTCAAAAAATGTGACATCTGCACTAACAAGATACCGCCTGCGCAATAGATCATAGCACTTGTACCCCTTCTGAGTTCTGGAGTACCCAACGAACACACACTTGACATCCCTTGGAGAGAGCTTGTCAGTACCAGGAGACAACTGGTGGACAAAGGCAACCGAGCCAAACACACGAGGAGTGAGAGAAAATAGCTCTTTTCCAGGGAAGATAAGGGAGAACGGAATCTCTTCACCTAGAACAGATGACGGCATACGATTGATTAGGTAACATGTTGTAAGAACAACGTCACCCCAGTAAGAACGAGGAGCATGACTCTGTATAAGGAGTGACCTGGTGACATCTAGTAAGTGATGATGTTTCCTTTCAGCAATCCCGTTCTGTTGGGAGGTATAGGCACATGATGTCTGGTGGATAATCCCCTTTGATGAGAAATAACTGGCTAGGACATGAGTACACAATTCCAGGGCATTATCACTTCTCACAATTTTAACAAATGCTGAAAAACATTACGAATCTCATTCCCTACTTCAGATTTATTCTTTAACAAAAACACCCATGACACACGAGAGAAGTCATCCACAATAACTATATAAAACCTGTGTCCCTGATGATCAGGAATACGACTCGGACCCCAGATATCGATGTGAAATAACTCAAACTTGGAGGTACTACTCCGACACTGACGACTGGGAAAGATCGACCGATGATGCTTTCCCAACTGACATGCCTCACATTGGATAGATGTGTGAGGCAAAACTTGGGGTAACACACGACGCATCTTCTGAAGCGGTAGATGCCCAAAGCGCAGATGCCATAACAAAGGGGAGACGGGTCCAGTAGGTAGAGATGAGGTTCCCGTAAAAGAAGTTTGACTGAGGCGATAGAGGCCTCCTTGCTCATAGCCACGCCAATCACGTTGCCCGTAAGGATGTCCTGAAAAACAAGAGAAGATGGAGCAAAAATCGCCCGACACTGTAAATCCTTTAATCTGGCTGGTTAGATAATAAATTCATTGAAAAATCAGGTGCGTGTAACACATTCTTGAGCTGCATAGATGGTGTCAGTCTAATCTCCCCCTGACCAGTAATCGGGGAATGTGTGCCATTGGCAATGACCACTATTCGACCTGGAGGGATCTGTCTGTACCCTGTAAGTAGACTTTGATCGCCACATAGGTGATGTGTGGCGCCAGAGTCCATAATCCATGCTAAAGTATTTGATCCACTACTAGTAAATGCATGTGTGCTACCTGATGCACTGGTAGAAGCAGAGGCGGATGCAACAACGTCAGACTGGCTCTCAGTAGTGTGTGCTGGGCCGGATGGAGGAATAATACCCCTTAGACGGGCAACAAGATCATCAAAGCGCTGATCCAAAGAGACAGCAGATGGAGGCTCTATCTGCTCAGCGACTCGTGCAGATGCAGGAAATCCATGCTTAGAGTAGCATGTGTCTTCAGTATATCCGGTGCGATGGCAGTAGGTACATGTTGGCCGAATACGACCTCCTCTACCATGAGGGCCACCGCCACGGGTATGATGGTGACCTCCATGACCTCTGTTGGCAGCCATGGCTGAAGTAGTCTGATTCGTAGTCGTAGAGGGAATAGTGATCCGGCTCAACCTGTGAAAGGATTCCTCCATAGGAGGAATAGTAGAGTTTGCCAAGATCTGAGACCGTGTTGCCTCATATTCAGGATCAAGGGCAGCTAGAAAAACTCCTACCATAGTAGCATTCTGGTAGGTCTTCTGTTGCTTTGGTGTGGCTGTCAGGGGCATGAAGCTATACAGCTTCTCAAACATCCCTCGTAGAGATGTGTACAGTGAGTGTAGATGACGTCCATTCTGCTTGATAGTGAATATGTCATGCTGGAGTTGCAGAATCTTTGTCTCATTCTTCGCTTGAGAATATGTGACGACTAGAATATCCCACATATCTTTGGCTGTGGGCTGATGAAGAATATCATTGGCAATCTCGATTGCCAGAGTTCCAGATAGCCATACTTTAGCATATGCATCATCTGCCTCCCACGAGGCATTAACTCCAATCTTCTCAGCAGGCTCTTCTTCAGTAAGAAGGCTCTTCTTCAGTAAGAATGTGCTTCTTGCCGGTTGATTTCATCATACTCATGAACTGCATTGCCTACAGTTCATAGTTCAAACCATCCATCTTCACAATCGGCGCTGGACCTCGAAAGGCGCCTACGGATGGGATATCTGCCTTGCTTCAGACATACTTATAACCAAAGACTGGAGCAGTAGACTGAGGATAAGATCGTCTACACGGACATAGACGGGTTTAGTTGCAGGTGTAGACTTCAAGCAACCAAACCCATTCCTTTGGAGTTGTGCGAGCAAGAAATACGTGCAGGGCTGATTCACGGCTTAAGGGCGCATAGCAAGGAGCGCGCGATAGGGCGCGCAGGGAGCGCACGAGAGGTCACGCGAAAGGGCGCAGGGAGTGCGCGAGAGGCCGCACGAGAGGGCGCGCAAGCAAGCGCATTGGAGATGCGCTAGATGCACGAGGAGCGCACTGGAGATGCGCGTGGGGTGCAGGAGATGAGATGCACGCTGGGCTCAGGAGATGCACGCGAAGCGCGCTGGAGATGTGCGCGAAGCGCGCTGGAGATGCGCGCGGGGCATAGGCGAGGCGCGCGGGGCGCAGGGCATAGGAGGCGCACGGCCACGGCTCGCGGGGGGTCGAGGCGCATAGCCGGCGGCGCACGGAGAGAGAGGGAGGCTCGATAGTGGGGCTAGGGTTAGGGTTTCAAGAACTCCGGTCTAGGACCGTCGCTCTGATACCATGTTGGGAAAAATAAAAGAACCTGTTTATTCCATCAGCCCTAGGCTTTCTTATGTAGGAGAGTAGCCTATGGGTAAATTACATAAAAAGTACGACAAGAACGGAAAATAACAAAAGAGTACATAAGTAAATAATATATGTTTACAGTTTGCATTAAAGTTTGCAAATATATGGACAAAAAGCTACCTAGACTTTTGGATGATATCTGCAATATCTCAAATAGTATTAAATCACCTAATTAAAGCCATGATTTACTTGAAATGTTTTGTCATATCATTTAATGAGTTAAAAGTAAGGTTTCTTTCCTGTTCCTTGGAGATTACCGTTGAGTTTATTGAACGTCTCGCAAGCCTGCGATACTTGATGAAATTTCAAGCCTCTGCATTTACTAATTCTATCTTTGCTTTTCTTGTTGCCTACTTGAATCAGCATGGAGTACACCACTCAGTTTTGACAAGGTTCAGGCTAAAAATATAGGTTACTGTTGGTGGAAAAAGTTTTCTTATTATTCTAAAGAACCCTAGGCTCTCTTATATAGAGACATCCCATGGGTAAATTACATAAGATGGAACTGAAAAAATAAAATAACATAAAAGATACACCGACTACATAATTATCTCTACACTCCCCCTCAAGATGGAGCATAGATATCAATCATGCTCAGCTTGGAAGTACACTTCTGGAATGGTCCTCCGAGAGTCTGAGCAATGGTTTGGTGAAGATGTCGGCAGTCTGCTCTCCTGAACTAACGAGAGAAGTAGAAATCAGGCCCTTCTGGATCATATCTCTAGTGTAGTGGTAATCTACCTCAATATGTTTAGTTTTTTCATGAAAGGCAGGGTTATTGACAATGAACAATACGGCTTGATTATCATACTGTAGCTGCATGGGTAGAGGTACATCTATATGCAAGTCTTCTAGTACAGCTCGAACCTACATCATCTCCGTACTTGCTTGTGCCATGGCCCTATATTCATATTCAACACTCGATCTAGCCACAACTGTTTGTTTTTTCCTTTTCCAAGAAACTAAAGAGCTGCCCACAAACACTGCAAAGGCCGAAGTAGACTTTCGATCCTTAGGGTATCCTGCGTAATCAGCATCTGCAAATGACGAGATTGATAAATTTGTTTCCTTTCTAAGCAACAACCCTGTGTCTGGAGACGACTTTAGATACCTAAGTATCATATATATTGCATCCATATGTACCTGTCTCGGGTGTTCCGTGAACTGGCTCACCCGACTGACTGCAAAAGCAATATCAGGTCGAGTTATAGTGATGTGAAGAAGCTTACCCACCATTTCTCTATACCTTCGCCTGTCAAATTCCTCTGTATCATTATCGTATAATTTCATGCTGGGGTCCATAGGAGTAGTTGAGGGTCTACACCCAACCATGCCCGTCTCGATAAGCATATCTGTAATATATTTCCTTTGGGTCATCACAAGACCTTGTGCATTCCTGGAAAACTCTAACCGCAGAAAGTATCGTAGAGTACCAAGATCCTTCGTAACAAACTGACGGCCCAAAATTCTTTGCCATCTTTATCCCCTGAGTATCATCTCCTGTAACCAAAATATCATCAACATACACCACGATGACAACTGTACCTCTAGGAGTCTTCTGAATGAACAACGAGTGATCCACATTTGATCTCTTGAATCCTTGTTGCTCAATTAGATGGGAAAGCTTCTGAAACCACACCCTTGGGCCAAGGTTGTAAAAGTTGCCCGACTGGCCCGACTAGTAGGTCCGACTAGTCTAGTCAGTGGGGTGGCCGACCGAGTACCGACTAATTCCGACTAGGTACACTAGTCCACCAATTTTTTACTTGGAGATGCCATATTCTTATTTGTTTTGCTTTTTTTATAAGCAAACTTATTATAATATGCTCATTGTTTTATTTAAATTCAATTACTTTTTTATTTTATTATGATAGTATAAAAATGTACAAAATCTATGTAAATATATGTATAAAAATGAGTTATATATTTATAATAATCATAAAATTCAAAGCCGATTAAAGTCCGACTAAATCCGATTAGTCGTCCGACTGCCGATTAATCCTTAGTCAGTGACCGAACCGACCGAGTATCGACTACCAACTTTTGCAACCTTGCCTTGGGCTTTGTTTAAGGCCATATAATGCCTTATGAAGTCTACACACCATATGATTCTCCCCCTCAACAGCGAACCCCGGAGGCTGCTGCATGTAGAATTCTTCCTACAGATCGCCATACAAGAATGCATTCTTAACATCAAGTTGAAACAAGAGACAATCATGTACCACATCAACAGACAGAAGAATACGAAGAGTGGAATGACGGGCAACTAGAGAAAATATCCATATAATCCACACCATATGTCTGAGTAAAACCTCGCGCCACTAGTCTTACCTTGTAACGGTCAAGACTACCATATGCATGATACTTGACAGTGAATACCCATTTGCAGCTAACGACAGATGCTCTTAAGGGAGCGGAGACCAAGCTCTATGTACCCCGTGACTGTAGAGCAGCCATTTCCTCCTCCATAGCAGAACGCCATCAATCAATCTTCAAGGCATCCTGATAATTCCGTGGCATCTCCACGGAAGACAAAGCCACTGCAAACCTCTGAAAGTCCCCTATGAGACGATGAAAGGAAACCTGAGAGGCAAGAGGATATGAAGCACATGTGCGTTTCTGCTTCCATATAGCAATAGGGACATCCAGATCATCAACCACAATACTCGCCGGTTCACATTCCTCCTGCAATGATGAACCCTGCACATTCACACTATCCGACCCATCATAGTAATAAGATCTGGACATACCTGAGGCGTGCTGGATGATTGACGTGCTGCATGAGCAGGACCCGACCGACGTGTATAATATTTAGGTAATGGCGAGACATGTGGTTTTGGTGGTGGTGGCGGTAATGGTGGCGGTGGCGGCAGTGGCGGCGGCGGTGGTTTTGACGTGACCACAGGAATAGGAATGGACGTTGGAGGACTCAAAATATGAGGAGGAACATAGACCTCGTCAGTATATGTGGATGAGGCCAACCTGTCCCCTGCAGGTGAGAAGTACATAACAGACTCAAAGAATGTAATATCAGCACTGACAAAGTATTTTTTGTTTACAGGATCATAGCAACGGTATCCCTTCTGAGTCCGAGACCCACAAAGACACACTTGACAGCCCTAGGCGAGAGCTTGTCAAGTCCAGGAGACAACTGATGAACAAAAGCAACGCTACCAAAAACACGAGGAGTAAGTGAGAATAATTCCTTATCAGGAAAAACAACAGAAAGGGGAATTTCTCACCAAGTATCGAGGACGACATACGATTGATAAGATAATAAGCTGTAAGGACATCTCCCCAAAAAGCTCTTGAATCTTGGTAATCCGGGTTCGAGTAATATCAAGAAGATGACGATGTTTTCTCTCAGCGACTCCATTTTGTTGAGAGGTGTATGCACATGTGGTTTGATGAATAATACCTCTTGATGAAAAAATGTGAGAGAGAACGAGTGCAAAATTCCAAAGCATTATCTGTACGAACATATTTCACATGAGAGGAAAAAATATTTTGCACTTTGTAGAGATATATGTTACTTTCTTCTGTACCTTTTCGTATTTTCTTTTTCCCGTTGGACTCTTTATGTATTTTACCCATATGCTACTCTCCTATATAAGAGAGCCTAGGGCGTATGGAATAAACAACCCTCTTATTTTTCCTAACATGGTATCAGAGCGATGGTCCTAGACCGGAGTTCTCGAACCAAACCCTAACCCTAGCCCCCACTTCCAAAGCCCTCCGCGCCGCCTCGACATCCGTGCATCGCCACCTCGGCCTCCTGCACGGTCCTAGACCCCTGTGCGCTGCCTCCTCAAGCCTTCCGCACGGCCTTGCGCGCCGCCTCTATGTACCCCGTACGGATCTGCGCGTAGCCCACGTGCGTCTCCCGCGCACCCAGGCATCGCACCTTCGGTGCAGCCTCCGGTGCGGGTTCTCGTGTGCGTGTGCGGCTCCAGTTAGCATCGCCCAGGCACATCGACGCCTCCTGTGTGCCTAACTCCTGCGTGCGTACGCGTGCAGTCCTAACTCCGCGCGTGTGCATGTGCGCATACTTCGACGGTTGTGCGAGCGGTCTCATATCCTAGGGTTCGCCTAACCCTAGGGTACCTTCGTGATAGAGGAGACTCTCACTCGAGTTTTTAAGCCTATGTGTTTGGTTGCTTGAGTCTACACATGCAACTAAACCTGTGAATGTCCGTATAAACGATCATATCTTCAGTCTACTCCCCTAGTCTTCTATTATCATCATGTCAGAGAGCAATGCAGATATTCCATCCACAGACGTCTTCAGAGGTCCAGCTCCCATTGTAAAGATGGATGGGTCAAATTACGAACTGTGGGCAATGCAGTTCATGAGTATGATGAAGTCAACTGGTAAGAAGCATATTCTTACCGAGGAAGAGCTTGCTGAGAAGACTGGGGTCAACGCCTCATGGGAGACAGATGATGCATATGCCAAGGTTTGGCTATTAGGAACTCTGGCAATTGAGATTGCCAACGATATTCTCCATCATCCCACTACAAAAGCAACGTGGGACATTCTAGCTACTACATATTCACAGGAAAAGAATGAGACAAAGATTCTGCAGCTACAACATGATATCTTCACAATCAAATGGAATGGTCGGCCCTTACACTCATTATATACATCTTAACGTGGAATGTTCGAGAAGCTCTACAGCTTCATGCCTCTCACAGCCACTCCTGAGCAATAGAAGATATACTGGAATGCCACTATGGTTGGCGTATTCCTGGTAGCCCTTGATCCAGAGTACGAGGCAACATGTTCTCAGATCTTGGCAGATTCCACTATTCCTCCGATGGAAGAAGCATTTCATAGACTGAGTCGTATTACTGTTCCTTCATCCACTGCAAATCAGACCGCCCCAGCCATGGCAGCGAATCGAGGTCGTGGAGGTCACCATCAGCTCCGTGGTCGTAGACCTCAGGGTAGAGGGGGTCGTGTTCGGCCAACATGCACTTTTTATCACCGGACTGGGCATACTGAAGAAACGTGCTATTCCAAACATGGTTTTCCTGCTTCTGCACGAGTAGCTGAATAGATTGAGCCCCCATCTGCTTCATCCCTAGATCAACGCTTTGATGATCTTGCAGCCCGTCTGAGAGGCATTATTCCTCCATCTGGCCCAGTTGCATCAATACCTGCTTCTGATAGTCACTCCGATGTTGCTGCTTCTGCATCCACCAGTACCTCAGGTAGCACTTATGCATTTACTAGCAGTAGTGGATCAGATACTTTAGAGTGGATTATGGACTCCGGTGCCACACGTCATCTATGTGGTGATCAAGGCCTACTTACAACTTACCGACAGGTCTCTCCAGGCCGTATTGTAGTTATACTAATGGAATGCATTCTCCTATCACTGGTCAGCATGAGATTAGTCTAACACCCTCTATGCATCTCAAGAACGTGCTGCACGCACCTAATTTCTCTATGAATTTATTGTCCATTAGCCAACTTACAAAAGATTTACATTGTCGTGCAATTTTTGATCCATCTTCTCTTATTTTTCAGGACATCCTTACGGGCAACGTGATTGGGCGTGGTTATGAGCAAGGCGGTCTATATCCTCTCAGTCGGACCCCTTATGCCGGAGCCTCCTCTCTACATGCTGGTTCTATCTCCCCATTCCTGTGGCACTTGTGCTTTGGACATCTACCGCTTCAGAAACTGTGTCGTGTGTTATCCCAGGTTTCACCTCACACGTCCATTCAATGTGAGGCTTGTCAGTTGGGAAAGCACCATCGGTCTACCTTTCCCAGTCGTCTGAGTCGGAGTAGTACCTCCAAGTTTGAGTTGTTTCTTGTCGATATCTGGGGTCCTAGTCGTGTTCCTGATCATCAGGGACACATGTTTTATATGGTTATTATGGATAATTTCTCTCGTGTATCTTGGGTCTTTTTGTTAAAGAATAAATCTGAAGCGGGGAATATTTTCATAAATTTCATCAATGGAGTTCGCAATGTTTTTTCTGCATCTGTAAAGATTGTGAGAAGTGATAATGCCTTGGAATTTTGTACTCATACTCTCTCCAATTATTTTCAACTCAAGGGATTATCCACCAAACATCCTGTGCCTATACTTCCCAACAAAATGGGGTTGCAGAAAGGAAACATCGTCATTTACTTGATGTCACTAGGTCGCTTCTCATACAGAGTCATGCCTCTCATTCTTTCTGGGGCGATGTTGTTCTAACAGCATGTTATCTCATTAATCGTATGCCGTCGTTTGTCTTAGGTAAGAGGATTCCTTTCTCTCTTATTTTTCCTGACAAAGAATTGTTCTCCCTCACTCCTCGTGTGTTTGGCTCGGTTGCCTTTGTCCATCAGTTGTCTCCAGGGATTGACAAGCTCTCTCCTAGGGCTGTCAAGTGTGTTTTCGTCGGGTACTCCAGAACACAGAAGGGGTACAAATGTTATGATCCATCACGCATGAGGTATCTCGTCAGTGCTGATGTTACATTTTTCGAGTCTGTTATGTACTTTTCATCTACAGATAATCAGTTGGTATCCCCTGGCACTACTGAAGCTATATACATGCCACTACCATCACTACCTCAACCATTACCATCTCCAACACTGCCATCCCCTACCTCCTGTTACCGTTCCTGTTTCCCCGTTGCCATTCCACTATACCCGTAGGCCTGCTTCTGCTCATGGTCACCGCTCATCATCTAGCTCGCCTGAGGTATGTTCTGAGAATATTATAAATATTGATGTATCTGACGATTTCCCTGAGCAGGATGTGTTACAAAGGCCAGATGAGGAGGCAGGTGATTTGGATCTACCTATTGCTCTTCGGAAGCAGAAGCGCAGCTGCGCGTCATATCCAATAGCATCTACTGTGTCTTTTGATCGCTTAACTGGAGATTTCAGGAGCTTTATCATTGCACTATCGACAGTGGATATTCCACGGAATTACCAAGATGAGTTGAAGGATAGTCGATGGTGTTTAGCCATGGAAGAAGAAATGGTTGCTCTTCAGTCAAGAGGTACCTGGAGCCTTGTTACTGCACCTACTGATGCGTCTACAGTGAGCTGCAAGTAGGTCTTTACAGTTAAGCAGAATGCATATGGCAGCATTGACAAATACAAGGCACGCCTGGTTGCCTGTGGCTTTACACAGACATATGGGGTGGATTATCTTGATACATTCTCGCCGGTTGCTCGCCATTCTACCCTACGGATCCTCCTCTTTGTTGCGGTTACTCGTGATTGGCCACTATACTAATTAGATGTCAAGAATGCATTCTTATATGGTGACTTGCAGGAGGAAGTCTACATGCAACAACCTCCTGGTTTTGCTGTTGAGGGGGAGTGCTCTAAGGTGTGTAGACTTCATAAGGCTATCTATGGCCTTAAGTAGAGCCCCAGAGCTTGGTTTCAGAAGCTCTCAGTCCTGTTTGATAAACATGGGTACATACGTTCCAATGCAGATCATTCCTTATTCGTACAGAAGACACCCAGAGGTATTATTGCAATTATGGTGTATGTAGATGATATCTTGATTACAGGTGCTGATGAACAGGGAATTCAGAGGGCGAAAGAAATGCTGGGTCGTGAATTTATCACCAAGGGTCTTGGAGTTCTTAGATATTTTCTGGGACTGGAATTCACCAGAAATCCTCATGGGCTGGTAATGACCCAGAGGAAATATGTCACTGACCTGTTGAGTGAAACATGAATGCTTGGTTGCCGACCTGCCACTACACCCATGGATCCCAGTATGAAATTATATTATGACGACACTGATGAGGTGGATAGGAGAAGATACAGAGAACTGGTGGGCAAGCTTCTCTATGTTACTATTACCAGACCTGATATCTCCTTTGTTGTGAGTCGGGTGAGCCAGTTCATGGAGCAACCACGTCAGGTACATATGGATGCTATACATATGATACTCAGGTACCTTAAGTCATCTCCAGGTGCATGTCTGCTGTTTAAAAAAGACAAGGAGATTACTATCTCAGCATGTGCAGATATTAATTACGCAGGATATTCTAAGGATAGGAAGTCCACCACTGGATTTGCTGTGTATGTTGGACGCTCTCTGGTCTCATGGGGAAGCAAGAAGCAAACGGTTGTAGCAAGATCTAGTGTTGAGTCTGAATATAGGGCTATGGCCCAGGTCAGTACAAAAATGATGTGGGTGAAGGCTGTGCTTACAGATCTATATATAAAAGTCCCTCTTCCTATGGCCCTGGAATGTGACAATCAAGCGGCTCTATTCATTGCAAATAATCCATCATTTCATGAACGAACCAAGCACATTGAGGTTGATTGTCACTTCATACGAGATATGATGTTAGCTCAGGGGACCAAACTGCAGACATTTTTACCAAGGCGTTACTTCGAGGGCCGTTCCAGAAGTGTTCGTCGATGCTGAACATGATTGACATCTATGCTCCACCTTGAGGGGGAGTGTAGAGATATATGTTACTTTCTTCTGTACCTTTTCGTATTTTCTTTTTCTCGTTAGACTCTATGTATTTTACCCATAGGCTACTCTCCTATATAAAAGAGCCTAGGGCGTATGGAATAAACAACCCTCTTATTTTTCCCAACACACTTCATTTATAAGATTTATGATAACATCTCCTGCTTTAGATTTGTTCTTTAATAGAAAAACCCACGACAAACGAGAGAAATCATCAACGACTGCAAGATAAACCTGTGTCCCTGGTGATCAGGGACACGGCTTGGACCCCAAATATCGACATGAAATAATTCAAAAGGGGAGCTACTGCTCTGACACTGACGACTAGGGAAGCTAGCTCTATGGTGCTTTCCCAACTGACAAGCTTCACATCGGAAAGAAGAACTCGGAGAAATCTGAGGCAAGAGATGACGCATCTTCTGAAGAGGAAGGTGACCGAAGTGTAGTTGCCATGTATACGGAGAGACAGATGCATCTACATGAGAGGAGACACCAGCATATGAACTCCGGACCAGATGATAGAGACCATCCTGCTCAGAACCACAACCAATCACCCTGCCCGTTTGAATGTCCTGAAATATAAGAGAAGATGGGTCAAATATAGCGCGACAGTGCAAATCCTTTGTAATATGACTAATAGAAAGTAAGTTCATCGAAAAATCGGAGGCATGTAAGACATTTTGTAGATGCATGGAAGGCGACAAAGTAATCTTCCCATATCCAATAATGGGTGAATGAGTCCCATCAGCTATTACCACTAACCGCCCTGGTGAAATCTCCCTGTATGACATAAGTCTATCTCTGTCGCGGCAAAGATGGTATGTTGCACTAGAGTCCATGATCCAATCTAAGACATCAGAACTGTAACATGATGGAAAAGCACTACCTGATGTGCTAGCAGTGGTAGAGGTACTAGCTGAAGCTGAAGCAGCAATATCCGAAGAACCTCGTGGAGAATCTGTAGATACGGGAGGCATAATATCTCGCAATCTCGCAACTCGCTCCTCGAACCTCTGATCCGAAGTAGATGCTGACTAAGATGCAACATGCTCAACTACTCGCGCCGAGGCAGGAAATCCATGCTTAGGATAGCAAGTATCCTCAGCATGACTTGTGTGATGACAAAAAGTGCATGGCTAGTGAAAACGACCGTCCCAACCATGAGGTCCACGGCCACAGAATGAAGAATGACTACCTCTCCCTTTGAAAGCAGCCATCGCCGAGGGTAGTGGAGTAGAAGCACTGGACGAGACAGAGATGCGGCTAAGCCTCTCGTAGACTTCCCCCATAGGAGGAATGATAGCATCGACAAGAATCTGTGATTGAGCAGCATCATATTCAAGATCAAGGGCCGCAAGCAGGACCCCAACCATGGTAGCATTTCAAAATATCTTCTGCTGCTCAGGGGTGGCCGTTATAGGAATAGTACTGTAGAGTTTCTCAAACATCCCCCGTAGGGATGTATACAAGGAGTAAAGTAGCCGTCCATTCTGCTTCATTGTGAATTTGTCGTGCTGGAGTTGTAACATCTAGGTCTCATTTCGCACCTGTGAATATGTTGCTGCCAATATGTCCCACATCGCCTTAGCGGTGGGCTGATGGAGAACATCATTAGCAATCTCCATCGACAATGTGCCTGAAAGCCAGACCTTGGCGTACGAATCATCAGCCACCCAAGAGGCATAAATCCCAGTCTTCTCTACCGGCTCTTCCTCGGTAAGAATGTGTTTCTTACCATTCGACTTCATGAGGCTCATGAACTGCATCGCCCAGAGCTCATAGTTCATCCCATCCATCTTGACTATTGGCACAGGACCTTTGAACGCGCCTATGGAGGGCATATCGACCTTATTTTCTGACATATCACCGGAGACGAAGAACTAGGATTTGTAGATCAAAAGACAAGTGTCTACATAGACTTCATAGGATTTGAGTACATATGTAGACTTTACGCACTCAAATCCATTTAAATGGCGGAGGGGGGCGGCTGTGGCAGAGGCCGACGAGGGCAGGCGCCGGCGGGTGGGGCAGACGGGATGGGCCGGCGAGGGAGGGAGGTGGCAGAGAGGGCATGGGACGGTGGGAGAGGGGGTAGGGAGATGGCGGGAGGAGAGCTGCGAGGTGGCGGAGAGGGGGGCGTCAGAGAGAGGGCGACAACAGGCGACGGCGCCGGGGAGAAGAAGGGGCGGCGACAACGGTGGGAGTGAAAGGGTTTTAGGGTTTTATCTCTGATACCATGTTGGTGGAAAGAGTTTTCTTATTATTCCCATGAACCCTAGGCTCTCTTATATAGAGACAACCCATGGGTAAATTACATAAGATGGAACCGAGAAAATAAAATAACATAAAAGATACACCGACTACATAATTATCTTTACAGGTACTAAATAAATAGTCCCCAACTCATTTAATTCACACTTACCCACCATTGCATGCTTGCAAAACCTACCGACACTTTATACATGCAAATAAACCTTTCCACTTTTTTCTCTCTTCCAAACTAGAATATGTTGGCAAAAATATCTGGCAACTTTGTTCACTAAGTTCCTAGATTGACATTTTCCAACCTTATGTACCCAATTCAACAATCTGGTGGTAGTGCAGTATGCCTACCGCCCAAAAGATCAGGGTTCAAATTCCCCATTGTGGGGGTTGCATTAGGTAGCCGGCAACCAACGTAAAAAATACTCAGATCTTTCAACATGGATTTGAGCAAAAAAATCCATGTAGCTAACCCTACTTAAAAGGGGTGAAGGCTTTGCCTTTTTTTTAATATGCTCTATAGTGTTAATCATTTTCTCCACCCTAGTAAGATAGTTTCTTATAAACTGCGGTTTCGAATAGGTCCTTCATGCCAAACCTTCTTCAAATCACAGACTTTTGCTTGTGGTCAGTTCCATGAGTTAAGCGTGCCGATCTTGATACACAAGGAATTGGCCATGTTGAGGGTGATGAAAAACACGGAGAATAAAGATAAACACTTAAGAATGTAAATTTGGACTTAGCATCTTATGCAATGATGGGCATGAATGCACTTTCATGATCTACTTGCATTTGAATAGGTTTTATTTTTTAGAAGTTATTTTATCTTATACTCGAGTCAAAATGTAGGTTCAGGACATGCTCATTTCCTGCTATTCGTTCTTAGAAAACACTATAGACACACATGACAATTTCCCATTTTCAACCATTAATATCTGGAGAATTGGGCACATATACTCTGAAATTATGAACTTGGCATGTCTTCTTTTGTCATTACCCTGGGGATTTGGCTTTCATAGATGCTAAAGACTGTTAAGATATTTGTGTTTTCTTGTTCTTTCTATCTTGTTTCATTTCTATTGTCCTGTCTTTGTAATTTACCTATAGAGCTTTTCTCCTATATAAGAGAGCTCTAGAGTTTGATAATAAGTTAATTCTCTTGTTTTCCTTCAACATGGTATCAGAGCGACGGTCCTAGACCGGAGCCTGTGCCCTAATTCATCGTCCCCACCAAAAGCCTCACGCGCCGTCGTCGCCGCACGCTCTGACCCCCGTGCTCCCTGTGCCCCGCTATCTCGCACGCCTGTGCCTTCACGCTCGCGTGACCTTGCGCGCCTGCGCTGTCGCGTGGCTGTGCCTTGCGTGGTCTGCGCGCCCTAGCGCCTCACGCGTGCGTGCCCTCACGCGCCTGCGCTGTCGCGGCTGCGCCTTGTGCGGTCTGCACGCCCTAGCGCCCCCTCCTGCGCCCGAGCGCTTCTTGCGCCCTAGCTCCTCACGTGTGGTCGTGCACCTGCACACATCTATTCTCGTGTGCCTTATGCCCCAGCATCTCAGCGCACTTGTGCTCCGTGTACGCGTGAGCATCACATCCTAGTTCTTCTAAGAAACCTTCGAGGCATGGAAGGGGTTGTGGTATGAGTCTACACCTACAACCGCCTTCATATATGTCCGAGTATACTTTCTTGTCTAAGCTTGGTGTAATCCCAGTCTATAGAGATTGTTGTCATCATGTCCGACAACAAGGTGGATGTCCCATCCCTGGGTGCATTCAAATGTCCAGCACCCATTGTCAAAATGGATGGAACCAACTATGAACGGTGGGCCATGCAGTTCATGAGTTTGATGCAATGTAATGGCAAGAAGCACATCCTCACAACAGATAAGCCACATGACAAGACTGGGACAAATGCCTCATGGGAGGCGGATGATGCGTATGCTCGCGTATGGCTATCTGGACCGTTTTCACGGAGATAGCTAATGATATACCGAGTCAGCCTACTGCAAAAGCTAGGTGGGACATTCTTGCCGCGACTTACTCTCCGGCAAAGAATGAGTCTAAGATACTCCAACTCCAGCATGATATCTTCACATCGAATCAGAATGGTCGCCCTCTTCACACCCTCTATACTTCTCTGAGAGGTATGTTCGAGAAGCTACATGGTTACATACCTTTGACTGCTACACCAGAGCAACTCAAGGCATATAGAGACTCCGTGATGACTGGGATATTTCTAGCAGCCCTGGATCCAGAGTATGATGCAACTCGTGCCCAGATCCTCACCGATGCTACCATACCTCCGATGGAGGAGGCATATCGAAGATTGAGCAGACTATCCATATCCTCTGGTAGTACCTTACAACACTAGCTATGTCGGTTTCACATGGTAGAGGCAGCCATACAGTATATCGTGGTTGAGGAAGCTCTAACTGTGGTAGAGGAGGCAGCGGTTGGGGTCGACCATGCACCTTCTGCCACAGGACAGGTCATTCTGAGGAAACCTGCTATTCTAAGCATGGGTTTCCTGCGTCAGCCAGGGTTGCAGAGCAGACACAACAGACTGGGAGTTCATCTCCTGTACCTGATCAGAGGTTTGATGAGCTCGTAACACGACTGAGAGAGATTATGCCTGGCACATATGGATCCACTAGCTCTCCTTTAGGATCCTCAGAAGTGGCTGCCTCAGCCTCATCATCGGCATCTACGTCAGGTACAGTATATGCCTTTACTACTTGTTACAGGCCAGACTTGTCAGAGTGGATCATGGATTCATGTGCATCACATCATCTCTGTGGTAACCGAGGCCAGTTTAGTGTTTTTCATCCTGTCCAGCCTAGACGATCAGTTGTGATAGCAGATGGTACACATTCCCCCATCACTGGTCAGGGGGAGGTTGATGAATCTGTGATTCATCACTCTAAAAGTTAAAAATAGAGCCTTGTTCCCAAGTAATTAGAGGCATATATCCACCAATGTTGCATAATTAGCATTCATGCATGCATTGATAACATTTGCATTTTAGCATCCGCATCTGCATTAAATAAAAAGCCAAAGTCACTTGTAAAAATCACTCATCTGTATATATTTTACACTAATTCTAAATCCCATAAAATCACTCTATACATTTTACTAACAATAAAACCAATAAAACCCCAATCCAAGTTTGAGACCGTGGACCTTAAAGTACACACATCTCTCTTATACAGCCTCCGATTTAGGTCTACTTATTTTTAAAATAATATATATTCAAAGAGCTTCAAAATGAAACCAATTTCATTTAAATCGAAGTTCGTATGCAAAACTTGGGTTTTGGACCCCCATTGTATAGTATATGTATGTATATTTTTACCCTTATATTTTATTACTATATTCGACCTCATTTCCGTTTTTGGTCAACATGAAACTTGTAGATCTCATCGAGTTCTACAACTTTCATGCTTTGAGTTTTTCCAAATTCGGCCATTTGCCCCCTCTTATTTCACCTTCTTCCTCGACCACTCTGATTGGGCCCTGTGGCGCCCTCTGGTTGCGCCACGCGGCCCACTCATCCGTTCGCCACGCGTCTCTTATTCTCCACCATCCGATGGCTTCCCGTTCCTCCAGATCTCAGCCGTTCACCCACATCACCTCACAACCGTCTGATCTGGGCCTAGATCGCATCTGGGCTGCTCACCCACGCCTCCATCTCAGTACGCCACGTAGCGCACTCCAACACCATCAGATCACCTCCATGCACTTAAGATCTCAACCGCTCATTCCCGCTTCATCGTCGACCCTCCGATCTTCATCCCTGATTCAATCTCCACCGCCCATTAGCGCTTAACGCTCCGCCCACCACGCGGTACGCCCATCGCCCTTCGATCTGGCCCGCCTGATCTAATCATGACCGCTCCCTGGCGCCTTGCTCAGATCCGTTGGATCACTAGATCCAACGGTCGAGGCGTCGTCTTCTTCCTCCCGAGGAAGCCTCGCCCACGTCGCCCACCTCGTGCTTCCTCTCCACCCTTTCTATTTTCGTCACCATACCCGCCACCTTCTCCACTCATTGATCGCTCCACGACGTAGCCCCGACATCCCTCATCCTCGCCAGAACCCACGATCACCAATAATCGCCTCTCCCTCGCTCCACAAACCCCACGCCAATCACGCCTCCCATCGCCTGGACCTCCACCTTCTTCCTTTAAATACTCCACCACCGGTCACCTTCGACGCTATCCGCCCTAGCACAAGGTACCCCAGAGCTCTCATCTACCCATCGGTGACAGTGATTAGGCACGAAATCGAGCGACGACGGTGGTCCACCTCCGGCGAGATCCACGGCATAGCTACACTGTGCAGCAGCTTCTCCGACGAGCTGCACGAGCTCGGGACGCTACCGACCCTAGAGCTACGACCGGAAGCTCTTCCCTGAGCCTCCATTCCCAGGTAGCTTCATCCATTCCTCCTCCGATCTTCATCCTCTTTTCATCTCGATCTTCTCCCAATTTTCTCGCCATCCTCGATCGATTCCACCTTCTACCAACCATCGCCTGAGCTCTGCCTTGGAACTCTTGTCTTCGCATCACCTTAAGCTCACCTTCACGACACGTTGCACCATCTCCGACCATAACTCCGCCGGTCACGGTGGAAGAACACCACCGCCCGATCAACGCTTCACGATACAAGCCCCACTGCACTCACAACACTCCCGCGAACACAAGCACTCAATTTCTGGCATCCAATAACGCTGCAGGTCCCATCTTCTTCACTGACTGGAGTCGACGCTGGAGTTACTTCGAGCTTCATCGCCTTCGACACGTGGACCACCTCAGCCACTCCCTGACACTCCGGCGGTTCCTCGACGTTTCCACGGTCTCTTCCAACCACTTAGGGGACTCCGGGGACCTTCACCGACCACGGGGGAAGGCGGTGGAGCTGAGAGCCCTTCGCCGGAGCACAACCACGTCCGCCGCAGGAGGCGGCGGCCCGGAGGAGACGACGCACAATCATCGTTAGATCATCTTGATCTAACGGTCCTCGTCGTGACACGTCGCCATCGACTGCTACTCTAGCCTTCGTTGGATCGTGAGGATCGAACGACCCGCATCAAGCCACGTCGTCAGCTCCAGGATTCATCACCGCCGTTAGATCTATCTCGATCTGACGGATCCACAACGCGCCACGTCCTCTACTTCAGGAATCGTTGGATCAATCTCGATCTAGCGGCCTACCTCGCGCCACGTAGCGCCCTCCGAGCCTCCTCCTCGACCCTTAGGCTCGGAGCGCCCGAGCCAACTCCAAAGCTACGTCCGAACTTCCAGAGCACCTGAGCCGACGTCCGAGCCACCGAAGCCATCCGAGCCTAGATCTCACGTGTCTCTCACGTGAGGTCTGGGTAATTTGCACCGAGGCCCCTGCAAGTTTCCAGGATTGCATTCTAGTCCCTGTCAGGCGTGTCACGTGAGGCGCACATGTTCCTATGGACAAATTGCATACATACCCCCATCATTATAGGTATTTGCAATTTAGTCCCTGTACGCATGTTTTCATTTAAGCAATTTTATTTTCTTTTTGCATTTTGGTCCATGTGTTTGCATGCACATTTAGGCATTCATTTAACATTATTTTTAAATTACAAAAATTGCATGTTGTAGAGTAACTTGCGCTTTACCTTTGTGACACGTGTCATATTTTTGTAAGCATTCCAAAATTTAATATATTTATTTTTGTGGAAATTTACATAATTTGCCCACTGTGTGCCTTTTATTCATTATTAAATTATTTGTTGCTCCAAAATCATCAAAAAATAGGTTTAGTTTAAGTTGTTCTACACTGTGCCCAAAAATCAAACCATTTGCACGCATCACAAGGTCTCAATAAATTAATTAGTCTTTTGCTTAATTGATTTTTAATAGGTCTAACATACATCAATTTTTAGGTTTGATAATTTTCCTGTATTTCTTTTATATAGAAATATCTAGGATAATTTTTGTGTTTGAAAATAATATACTTTGGTATTTATTAAAATTAACTTTCCAAATCAACCCTGCATTCATCTTTAATTCATATTCAATTCATTTAGAGTCTAAATATTCCAAAAAAACTACAGTAGCTTAGTTTCATCATGTTTCATATTCTGGCCGAGTTTCATTATTTTTGGACTTGATTTGACCATCTTTCAAATTTAAACTCAAAATTTGGCTTGAAATTGCATTGTATTTTCCTTGATTGCATAAAAGAAGACCAAAAATATTCTTCTGAAAATCTACATAGAAATTAACTTAAAATTAACATAAGGAGAAAGCTGCATCCCTGAGTTCGACCTTGGGCTTGCCCAAGTAAAATAAATTTGCCGCTTGCGTTTAATTCAATATTAATGTAAGTGGTTTTTGATCAGTCTCGATTTACCCGACTACAGCGAACGACAAATTTAATTCGATCATTAATCCGGTTGAATTTGGTAGGGTAGACGAAGGCTCTTCAGAGGTGCAGTTGACTCCTACCTTGCGACTTCCTAATGTTCTTTATGCTCCTGAATTTTCCATGAATTTATTATCAATTAGTCAAATCACCAAAGATTTACATTGTCGTGCCATATCTGATCCATCTGCACTTGTGCTTCTGGATATACTTACGGGCAAAGTGATTGGAAGTGGCCGTGAGCAAGGGGCCTTTACAGACTTGTGCAGTCTCCGTATGCTGGTGTCTCATCTTCTCTACACACTGGATCTGTTTCTCCGTATATGTGGCATCTGCGATTTGGTCACCTTCCCCTGCAAAAGCTGGTTCATGTTCTTCCTCAGATTTCTCCTCGCTCCACTTTCCAGTGCGAGGCTTGCCAGCTTGGGAAGCATCATCGTTCCTCTTTCCAGAGTCGTCAGAGTCTAAGTTGTCATAGTCTGTTTGAGTTGTTTCATTTCGATATTTAGGGCCCTAGTCGTGTCCCAGATCATCAGGGACACATATTTTATCTTGTTGCTGTTGATGAGTTTTCTAGGTTATATTGAGTTTTCCTTCTCAAGAACAAGTCTGATGCTGGTCCTATTATTCAGTCTTTTATTAATGAAGTGAAGAACATTTTTTCTGCCAGAATCAAGTACATACGTTCTGATAATGCTCTAGAATTTTGCAGTACTCAACTCTCTCAATTTCTTAAGTCTCATGGCATTGTACATTAGACGTCGTGTCTTTATACCTCCCAACAGAATAGGGTGGCTGAAAGGAAACATCGCCATCTTTTGGATATTACCAGAACCCTCTTGATTCAGAGCCGTGCTCCTCATTCCTATTGGGGAGATGCGGTTCTAACTGCTGGTTATCTGGTGAATCGTATGCCTTCTTCGGTGAAAGGGGAAAAGGTCCCGTTCTCGATTGTGTTTTCCGAGAAGGATATTTTCTCGCTTACTCCTTGTGTCTTTGGATCGGTTGCGTTCGTTCATCAACTCTATCCTGGTCTTGACAAGCTTTCTCCTAGATCTGTCAAATGTGTATTTGTTGGGTATTCCAAAACCCAAAAAGGATATCGTTGTTTTGACCCTGTTTGACGAAGGTACTATGTCAGTGCTGATGTCACCTTCTTTGAGTCTATTATGTATTTTTCTCCCACAGGTGACAGGCTTGCTCCTTCAGAGGATGGAGAAGATATCTATATGCTTCCTCCTCCGTCATTGCCATGTCCTACTCCATCCTCACCAACACCAACACTGCCACCACCACCACCACCACCGCCACCACCACCACCGCCATCACCACCACATACTTTCTTTCCTCAGGTCTACCAACGACAACCCCATGCTCATGTGCCTCCTCCATCATCCAGCACGCCCCAGGTATGTCCTGAGCATTTGAGTTCTACTAATGGCACGGGTGACTTGCATGTACAGAATGGGGTACATGGTGCGGATGATATCTCTACTACTCCTGTTGATGATCTGGATATCCCTATTGCACTTCGGAGGCAGAAGCGTGCACGTACAATGAACCCCAAATATGGGGTGGACTTTGGTTCTCATGTTTCCTTGGAGCGTTTGTCCAAGGAGTTTCAACACTTTATTGTAGGCTTGTCCGCTGTACAGATACCACGGTCGTATTAGGAGGCCTTGCAGAGCAGTCAGTGGCGATTAGCTATGGAGGAAGAGATGGAAACATTACAATCGCGAGGTACGTGGAGTGTCGTCAACCCTCCATCAGGTGCGTCTGTTGTTGGTAGCAAATGGGTTTTTACGGTGAAACAACGCGCTGATGATACAGTGGACCGATACAAGGCCAGGTTGGGTGCTCGTGGGTTCACCCAGACATATGGAGTGGACTATCATGACACGTTTTCTCCTGTGGCGCGTCATTCTACCTTGCGGATTCTCATTACAGTTGCTGTGGTTAGTGATTGGCCGCTTTTCCAGTTGGATGTCAAGAATGCTTTCTTGTATGGTGATTTGCAGGAAGAGGTCTACATGCAGCAACCACCTGGGTTTGCTGCTGAGGGGGAGTCCAGTATGATATGCCGTCTCCATAAGGCTATATATGGATCCTTAAGCAGAGTCTGAGGGCTTGGTTTCAGAAGCTCTCATAATTGATTGAAGAGAAGGGGTTTGTCAGATCTACTGCAGATCATACTCTCTTTGTAAAGAGAGACCAACGAGGTATTGTGGTCATCTTGGTTTATGTTGATGACATTGTTATTGTTGGAGTATTTGTTATGTGCGCCTATTGGGTTGTAGGAGGGTAACTGGATCCCTCCAGGATCCATTTACCCATCCATATGTTTAGTCCCACATTGTCCAGCGGTGGGACTTGGAGGCTCTGTGGAGGCTATATAAGGAGCCCCAGGTCTCCTGTATCAGATGAGAAAGTGCAATGCAACATATGCCCCTTTGAGGGCTTCTCCCGTGGTTTCATCCCGCTCCTCACGGAGTAGGGTTCCACGTAAAATCCCGTTGTTCTTATTGTTCTTTATCGTTTCTATGTTTTCGCTCCCGCTTCCTATTTTCTAACATGGTATCAGAGCGGGTTCGATTCTTGAGGATTTTTTTATGTCTATTATTTATTCGAGATTCGATTGTTAGATACATTGTTCATTGTTCTCGAAGATCATTATTCTTTCAAGATTCGATTTTTTATTTGGAGATCTTCACAAGTTTTGGTTCAAGAATTCTAGGGTTTTTCGAAACCCTAGATACACATTTCCAGGCCGCATGACGGCACCTTCGATCATTTCCAAATCCAGCAGGTCTCCAGCGACGATCTCTGGTCTCCGCAGCAGCATTGTTCCCTACTACAGACGGTTGTGACATCTTCACAGAAACCAAGTCCCGGCAGCAGTCCTCTACTCCATCGACATCGACATCCACTCCGTTTCAACCTTGGCGATCCAATAGCGGCCCCCAGATCCTTGGCGTTTCAACCCAGGCGGCGCCCCACAGTCGCAGATGGTGCCCCACAGTCATAGGCGTGGCCTTCAAGTCCTGGCGGTGATGACGGCGAAATCCATCGCGCAGGCGCCCCTGCCTCGCATCTCCACGCGACACTCCCAGAAGTTAGGGTTCTGGCACAACCCGTCACGAACCCCCAGGCGGCGAGACCTGCGTCACGTTGCCCCTATTCTGTTCACAAGCCCAGGCAAGACAACCCTCCCGACGGCGTTTACTTGCGCGACACCGTCGACATTTAACCGTTTCTCGCGCCGCACGACGGAACCCTCCAGTCGGCTCCGCCTGCGCCAACTCCATCGATTCACCGCAAGGCGACGTGATTCAACATTCCAGGCTCCCTCCCGCCTCCCTTGCTCCAGATCGACGCCTTCTCCAGATCCCCAGAAAGGGCTGCGTGCTTCCCCTCCAGGCGAAACTCTCCTCGTGGCGTGTGGGAAGACCCCCCCCCTCTGCGGCGGCGGGGTGAAGATAGAAACCCCTTATGGGGGCGGCAGCGTCATCATTACGAAGGGGTTCCCTACGGCAACTCTAAAAGGGTAGCGGGCCCTTGTCTTTTATAAAAAAAATCCGTTTGAGGGCTATTTTGAGCCCACGAAGAAAAAAGGTGGTTGATTTGGGCCCTTTGGGCCGGAAAAAAAATGAGACAAAAAGGGGTTTGAGCCATTTGGGCCCAGCTTGTTCGGCCAAGTTATCAAAAAAAAGTGCATACAAAAAAAGTACGGAAATCTGAAAAAAATGTTTAAAAAAATTGATATTGGACGGCTATTAAAAAAGAGAGGAAAATAGCCGGAAAAAAGATGTGTGTGACGGCTTATAAAAAAAATGAAAAGCCACAACGATTTTTTCAAGAATATTCATGTTTTCCCCTATTTATCATGTCTTCTCCCAACTTGGTCGATTTCTCTGTTTTCCGACAAGTATGGGAGAAAGGGGGAGTATGGTGTAGAGTCACAGGTCTTCTTCCATGTTCAGAGATTTATCAGACCGTTCAGATTTCAGACTCTACAGCAGATTTTCAGATGAAGATTTTCCATGCGCAAGTTCAGACTCGATGTTCAGATTCCGAGTCCACAGTTTGATGCGCAGATTCAGACTCGACAGATTGGTAAGAGTCCAAGTTCGAGGCACTCCATGATGAGGCCCATTTTTCAAGTTCTCCAGAGAGAGACTCATTTTTAGACACGCACGAGTATGCGGTCATTTTCAGATGAGCACATATATGCCATCAGTTCAGAGGTCCCCATCCTTTCTTGTTTTGTAGGCCAGAGTTTTCATGTGAGCCATAGGGACTCCAGAGTAGAGGACCATTCCCTATGCCATATTGGCAAGGGTTTTCATGTGGTATCATAGGTACACCAGAGCAGTGCACCATTCTCTAAGCCAGATGGGAGAGACCCATTTCTCCGACAAGGAGACTATTTTCAGACTCCATTCTCCAGCGACCGTGGACTCCGACAAGGATTGCACAGCCACGGCCTTTTCAGTTCGACCACTTTTCAGAGATGGAGCAGTTGTCCACATTATTGTGGCGGGCCAGAGTACTCCGACGAGGAGGCTCATTATCAGTTGCAGTGACTCTGACATGCGTAGTACAGAGCACATGCTCTCCGACGAGGAGATTCAGAGGACTCACACTCCAGCACGTTCGTCCTCCTCACCTGCACGGCATGAGAAGCAACGTCCTCGACTGCAGCAATGTGCGCGTTGGGTTGATATTGTCCGTAGTGTCCTGTAGCGTTGAGTTGAGTTTCTTTATGTTTGTCCAAGCTGAGCATTGCATGCTCCAGCTTGAGGGGGAGTGTTTAGTCCCACATTGTCCAACGGTGTGACTTGGAGGCTCTGTGGAAGCTATATAAGGAGCCCTAGGCCTCCTGTATCAGATGAGAAAGTGCAATGCAACATATGCCCTTTTGAGGGCTTCCCCGTGGGTTCATCCCCCTCCTCATGGAGTAGGGTTCCACGTAAAATCACGTTGTTCTTATTGTTCTTTATCTTTTCCATGTTTTCGCTTCCGCTTCCTATTTTCTAACAGTTATCACTGGAAGTGATGCACAGGGAATTCAAGCAGCAAATGATTTCCATGGACATCAGTTTGTTACCAAGGACTTGGGTACGCTTCGTTACTTCCTTGGACTGAAATTTGTACGAAACCATCAGGGTATGGTTATGACACAAAGTATGTGACTGATCTTCTATCTGAGATGAGTGACAGGATGTAGACCAGCTACTACCCCAATGGATCCTAATGTGAAGCTTCATGATGACGGATCTGTGGAGGTGGATAAGAGACGCTACAGAGAACTGGTAGGGAAATTATTGTATGTTACTATTACCAGGCCTGATATATCCTTTGCTATGAGTAAAGTAAGTCAGTTCATGGAGCAACCCAGTCAGGTGCACATGGATGCAGTATTCATGATTCTGAGGTACTTGAAGTCATCTCCAGGTGCAGGTCTTCTGTTTAGAAGAGATACGTCCCTCTCAGTTACAGGGTGTGCAAATGCTTATTATGCTGGATGTCTTAATGACAGGAAGTCTACTTCAGGCTTTATTGTGTTTGTTGGCAACTCACTAGTCTCATGGAAGAGTAAGAAGCAAACTGTTGTTGCTCGATCCAGCGCAGAATCGGAACATAGGGCTATGTCCCAAGGTAGTACTGAGATGATATGGGTCAAATCTGTCCTAGCTGATTTAATGATGAAGTACCTCTTCCTATGCAGCTCAAATGTGATAATCAGGCAGCTTTATTTATATCTAATAATCCAGCATTTCATGAAAGGACAAAGCACATCGAGGTAGACTGTCACTGCACTCGTGATTTGATCCAAAAGAGGCTTATTTCAACATCTTATGTTGCATTAGGAGATCAAATTGCAGATATGTTTACTAACGCTCTGGCTAGAGGTTCTTTTCATCATTGTTGTTCCAAGCTGAGCATGATAGATATATATGCTCCAGCTTGAGGGGAGTGTTAAGATATTTGTGTTTTCTTGTTCTTTCTATCTTGTTTCATTTCTATTGTCCTGTCTTTGTAATTTACCCATAGAGCATGATAGATATATATGCTCCAGCTTGAGGGGGAGTGTTAAGATATTTGTGTTTTCTTGTTCTTTCTATCTTGTTTCATTTCTATTGTCCTGTCTTTGTAATTTACCCATAGAGCTTTTCTCCTATATAAGAGAGCTCTAAGGTTTGATAATAAGTTAATTCTCTTGTTTCCCTTCAACAAAGACATTGATCACTATTTTACTAGTTTGGGTTGAGCATTTGGTCTACCTGATCTGTTCTCATGGAGCTGAATTTATGAAAATTGTTATTGATTTTTTACTTCCATGAAATTGTTAAGGTCCTAATCATGGGTGAGGCATCTGATAGCAGCACTTAATGCCACCATAAACATGATAAAGCAAAACTTCTTTAATTGTGACACTTCTAGTTTTTCTCCTGTCCACAGAAGCCTCTTGCAATTATGCATCCAAGATAATCCCTCATGTATAAACCTTCTTCTGCCAATTATCTTTTACTATAGTTCCAATAATGTTACTTTCATTGCCTTTTCTGAACAGGAAATCACATTGCATCTAGGATATCCCCACAACTCAGTACATCACTATGGATTTGATAGCGATGTGAATGGGGTGTTGTTAATGGCCGATATTGTTCTTTATGCATCCTTTCGAGATGAACAAGCCTTTCCTTCTCTGTTATTGCGAGCATTGTCCTTTGGTGTTCCCATCATTGCTCCTGATTTGCCCATCATAAAGAAATATGTGAGTTAAAGCTCCTTTACTTTCAGATTTTCTTATTGTTGGTGATTGTAAACTATATTCATTAGCTAATGAAAGCCTGTTGGGGTTTTCAGGTAGTTGATACTGTAAATGGTTTAATTTATCGTTCACATGATGCTGAGGCATTGTCAAGAGCTTTGTCACTTTTAGTATATGATATGGAGCTATCTGAATTAGCGCTGTTGGGAGAAAATCGAGATGATTTATTCAGAGAAACCCTAGGTTCTTTTATATAGGGAGAGACCTTAAGGGTAAAGTACAAAGTAGTCCAGAGAAAACAAAGAAATGACGAACATGTACATATAATAATAATATCTATCTCTACACTCCCCCTCAAGGTGGAGCATAGATGTCTATCATGCTCAGCTTGGATGAACATCTCTGAAAGGGTCCTTTGAGCAACAGCTTGGTGAATACATCTGCAGTCTGATCTCCTGAGCTCACATGAGTTGTAGATATCAATCCTCTCTGGATTAAGTCTCTAGTGTAATGACAGTCAACTTCTATATGCTTAGTTCTTTCATGAAAAGCTGGATTGTTGGCAATGAACAAGGCTGCCTGATTGTCACACTGAAGCTGCATGGGTAGAAGTACGGCTACATGTAGATCCTCTAGTACAGATCGAACCCACATCATCTCCGTGCTTGCTTGCGCCATGGCCCTATATTCAGATTCAGCACTTGATCTTGCCACAACAGTTTGTTTCTTGCTTTTCCAAGAAACCAGAGAGCTTCCAACAAACACTGCGAATCCTGAGGTTGATTTTCGATCCTTAGGGCATCCTGCATAATCGGCGTCTGCACATGCTGAGATAGACAAATCTGTGCCCTTCCGAAACAACAACCCTGAACCAGGAGAAGACTTCAGATATCTCAGTATCATGTGTATAGCATCCATGTGAACTTGTCTTGGCTGCTCCATAAATTGACTCACCCTGCTTACTGCAAAGGCAATATCAGGTCGAGTTATGGTAATATAAAGGAGCTTACCCACCATTTCTCTATATCTCCTTTTATCCACTTCAACAGTATCATCATCATACAACTTCATGCTTGGATCCATGGGAATACTTGATGGTTTGCATCCAGCCATGCCTGTTTCAATCAAGAAGTCTGTAATGTACTTCCGTTGGGTCATCACCAAACCCTGTGCATTCTGGCAAATTCCAACCCCAGAAAATATCTTAGGGTTCCAAGATCCTTCGTAACGAACTGACGGCCTAGGAACGCCTTTGCCCTTTCTATGCCCTGAATATCATCTCCTGTAACCAAGATATCATCAACATAGACCATGATAACAACCGTACCTGCCGATGACTTCTGGACAAACAATGAGTGATCTGCATTTGACCTCTTGAATCCCTGTTGTTCAGTAAGATTGGAAAGCTTCTGGAACCAAGCTCTTGGACTTTGTTTGAGGCCATAAATTGCCTTGTGAAGTCTACACACCATATGCTTCTCCCCCTCAGCAGTAAACCCTGGTGGCTGCTGCATGTAGACTTCCTCCTGCAGATCTCCATACAAGAAAGCATTCTTGACATCCAGTTGAGATATACTCCAGTCACGGACCACGACCACGGATAAGAGAATGCGAAGGGTAGAATGTCGAGCAACTGGAGAGAAAGTGTCCATATAATCCACGCCATAGGTTTGTGTAAACCCATGCGCGACCAACCGTGCTTTGTAGCGATCTAGACTGCCATCTGCATGATATTTAACTGTGAAGACCCACTTACAGCTCACAATAGATGCATCAGGAGGAGCAATAACCAAAGACCATGTGCCACGAGACTGCAGTGCACGCATCTCATCTTCCATAGTCGATCTCCAGCAATCAATCTTCATGGCTTCCTGATAGGTCCGTGGTATATCCACGGAAGACAACGCTGCAGCAAATCTCTGAAAGTCTCCAGTGAAATGGTGAAACGACACCTGTGAAGCAAAGGGATAAGTGGTACACATCCGAATCTGCTTCCTGATAGCAATAGGAATATCAAGATCATCTTCTGCTGTACTGGATGGTGTAGTGTCCTCCTGCAATGAAGAATCCTGCACATGTACCATATCTGACCTGTCAATAGTAATGCCATCTGAACATACCTGAGGCGTGATGGGTAGTTGACGTGTAGTCTGAGCAGGGCCTGACCGACGCGTATAGAATTTTGGTAGAGGTGGAATGGGAGGTCGTGGAAGAGGTGGAGGTGGAGGTGGTGGTGGTGAAGTTGATGTAGGTGTAGGAACAGAAGGAAGCTCAGGTGAACTCCAAGTAGGAGGTGGAGGGACATAGACATCATCATTGGTAGTGGATGGTACCCGTCTGTCACCTACAGGAGAAAAATACATAACAGACTCAAAGAATGTGACATCAGCACTAACGAAATATTTCTTGTTTATGGGATCATAACACCTATAGCCCTTCTGAGTCCAAGAATAACCAACAAAAACACACTTGACAGCTCTAGGAGAGAGTTTGTCAAGTCCATGAGAGAGAAGATGAACAAATGCCACAGTACCAAAGACACGTGGAGTAAGTGAGAATAATTCCTTGTCAGGAAAAATGATAGAGAGAGGTATTTTCTCACCAAGGACAAAGGATGGCATACGATTGACGAGATAGCACGCGGTAACAACATCCCCCCAGAAAGAAATAGGAGCATAACTCTGAATCAGTAGGGTTCGAGTAATGTCAAGGAGATGACGATGCTTTCTTTCCGCCACACCATTCTGCTGGGATGTGTACGCACAAGTGGTTTGGTGAATAATGCCCTTTGATGAAAGAAATTGAGAAAGGGACCGTGTGCAAAATTCTAGGGCATTATCAGTACGAACATATTTGACAGTAGAAGAGAACACATTTTGCACTTCATTAATCAGATTCTTGATCACATCTCCTGCTTCAGATTTATTCTTTAAAAGGAAGACCCAAGATACATGAGAGAAATCATCCACTACCACTAGATAAAATTTGTGTCACTGATGATCGGGTACACGACTTGGACCCCATATATCTATATGAAACAACTCGAACGGGGAGCTATTGCTCCGACTCTGACGACTAGGAAAGCTCGACCGATG
Source organism: Ottelia alismoides (assembly GCA_037367405.1). Classification (NCBI taxonomy): domain Eukaryota; kingdom Viridiplantae; phylum Streptophyta; class Magnoliopsida; order Alismatales; family Hydrocharitaceae; genus Ottelia; species Ottelia alismoides. Next base: position 76,910 of record JAZKJV010008617.1, on the reverse strand, counting down.
ATGCTTTCCCAACTGACATGCTTCACAACGAAAGGACGAACTGGGAGAGATCCGAGGTAGAAGATGAAACATTTTCTGGAGCGAGAGGTGACCAAAACGTAGATGCCAGATGCATGGAGAAACTGGTCCGGACGAATGAGAGGAGACACCAGCATAGGAATTTCGAACCAGCCGATATAGACCATTCTGCTCAGAGCCACAGCCAATCACCCTGCCCGTTAGTATGTCCTGAAAAATAAGAGAAGACGGGTCAAATATAGCACGACAATGCAAATCCTTCGTAATCTGACTAATAGATAACAGATTCATCGAGAACTCAGGAGCATGTAGGACATTCTGTAGATGCATAGTAGAGGATAGGGAGACCTCCCCCTGTCCAACAAGGGGGGAATGAGTACCATCTGCAATCTGCACTGAGCGGTCGTGAGGTATGTCCCTGTAGGACTCAAGTCTATCTCGATCTCGGCAGAGGTGATGTGTGGCACCCGAATCTACAATCCAATCTGAGATATCATGAGACTGTGTAAATGCAGTAGATCTACCTGAGGTACTAGCAGCAACAAATGAACTAGCTGAGGCTGTAGCAGCAACATCTGAAGGTCCATCAGAAGAATCACCAGATGATTGTGGCATAATATCACGAAGACGTGCCACAAGCTCTTCAAAACGGTTGTCTGCAGTAGATGCCATCTGAGACTGAGAGTGCTCTGCAACACGTGCCGATGCTGGGAATCCATGCTTAGAATAACATGTCTCCTCCAAGTATCCTGTGCGGTGACAATAGGAACATGGTTGACTAAAGCGACCACCCCTTCCCTGAGGTCCATGTCCACGTCCACGTCCACATCCACGACCAGAAGACGGGCCACCTCTCCCACGCGAAACTGCCATCGCCGATGGGGGTGGAGTAGAAGAACTGGAAGAAACTGTATTGCGACTGAGTCTCCTGTAAACATCCTCACTGGGGGAATAACTGCATCGGCTAAGATCTGAGACCGGGCGGCGTCATATTCAGGATCAAGGTTCGTAAGTAGAACACCCACCATGGTGGCATTCCGAAATGTCTTCTATTGTTCAGGAGTCGCTGTGAGTGGGATAATACTGTATAACTTCTCAAACATCCCCCTCAGGGATGTGTATAAGGAGTAAAGAGGTCTGCCGCTCTGCTTCATCGTGAATATGTCATGCTGAAGCTGTAACATCTTGGTCTCATTTCGCACCTGCGAATATGTATCGGCTAGAATGTCCCACATCGCCTTGGCAGTGGACTGATGGAGAACATCATTGGCAATCTCCATCGTCAATGTACCTGACAACCAGACCTTTGCATAGGAGTCATCAGCCTCCCACGAGGCATATATCCCTGTCTTCTCTGCAGGCTCATCCTCGGTAAGAATGTGCTTCTTACCATTCGTCTTCATGAGGCTCATGAACTGCATCGCCCAAAGCTCATAATTCGACCCGTCCATCTTGACTATTGGCGCAGGACCTTTGAATGCGCCTATGGAGGGCATATCAACCTTCGATTCTGACATACTGTCGCTGGAGAAGGACTAGGGTTTGTAGACAAAGTGATAGATGTTTACACACATTGCATTGGATTTGAGTGCGTATGTAGACGTTACGCACTCAAACCCATCTATCCGGTGGAAGAGACGAGTACGGGCACGCCAGAGATCGCCGAGGGGTGGCTAGGGCTGCCTAGAGGGCTGGCAGCGGGACTGGTGGCCGCCTAGAGGGCTGGCGGCGGGACTGGGGGCTGCCTAGAGGGCCGGCGACGGGACTGGAGTGCCGCCTGAGGAGTGGCAGCGGGGCAAGGGTGCTGCCTGGGGTTGGCGGAGGGACTGGTGGGGGCCGCTGGGGTGTTTGGGGCGGAACTGGGGTGTCGCATGGGGGCTGGGAACCGCCGGGGAGGGGGGCTTGGCGGGGATCTGGGCCGACGGCGCGGGTGGAACGAGCAAGAGGAGAGAAGGCAGCGGGTGGGGAGAGGGAGAGAGCCCTAGGGCGGCTCTAATACCATGTTGGGAGAAAACCGAGATGATTTATTCAGAGAAACCCTAGGCTCTCTTTTATAGGGAGAGACCTTAAGGGTAAAGTACAAAGTAGTCCAGAGAAAACAAAGAAATGACGAACAGGTGCATATAATAATAATATCTATCTCTACAAGCGCATGATGTTGCTGCTTCAGGAAAGTTGCTCTCAGAGAGCATTGCAGTGGATTGTATTAAAGAGTATGCAAAGCTTCTTGAGCATGTGGTTCATTTTCCATCCGACACAGTTCTTCCTCGTCATGTTTCAGAAGTCCAACATCATACCTTGGATTGGGCTACTCTTGAGCAGGAGATTGAAAATGTGGGAATTGTTGATCTAATAAAGCATCATAATCACGATGACAATTTGATAGAAAATTCAAGTATAGTTTTCGACATTGAGGATGATTTTTTTAAGAGCAGCATGAGTAATATTAGGGGGAATGATAGTCAAACGTCATTGGAAGAGCTTCCAACGGCATTGGACTGGGAGGAAATGGCGGAGATAAACATTTTAGAAGGGTTTGAACAACGAGAACTAGAGGAAGTATGATCCTTGTGCTCATTCTGTAGATGTTCTTTTTTTTATCGCCACTTTTTAATGCAATGTATAGTGCTAAGTCTGGTGCATCTTTTGTTGTAGGTTGAGGAAATATTGGAAAAAACATCAGGATCCTGGGAATACATATATAACACTGCACGTAAATCTGAAAGGAAGAAGCTTGAAGTGAATGAACGTGATGAGGGAGAACTAGAGAGTATCGGTAGACCAATGTGCATATATGAGCTTTACAATGGGCCGGGTACCTGGCCTTTTTTGCGTCATGGTTCCATATACCGTGGAATCAGTCTTGTAAGTCATATCAACTCATAATACTAATGATGTTAAAGTCTTCCATTAATATGTGTGGACTATATTCCAATTTTGTGCTCTTTTTGAAGTAGGAAAATATCTGACAGATTGCATCTTGCTTGTACTCATGTAAATATTTTTACTTCCTCTGGGTTATTTCTACAAATTTACCACCTGTTTACTAGAAGAATACAACTTCGAACTTGAGCTAGGGGATTGAAAGTCAGCTGCCAAATCACCAGATCATTTGAGTGAATTTACCTTGTACATTTTGCTATGATGATTTAGGTTCTACATCTTAACTGAGATCTAAGCTGGAATTTGAACACTGGATTTATTCTCATGCCATCCAATAAACATGAGGTTATCACGTAAGAATCCAGTAAGTTCTCAAATACCTTGAATGTAAATTTATTAAGTTATCTGCCATGGGCCAATAATCTTAATCTTGTTCTTTTAGCCTACCCTACTTATAGTAGGAGAAGGCTTCGTTAAATTTTATATCTGCCATGGGTCATGTAGAATATTCCTTCCTAAAGAACAAGATTAAGATTTGACTTCGGTTTGTATTAAAGTCAATGCACCTCAATTGTCTCAAAGATCGAAATCTAGACTTTTCCCATGCTGATTTTTTTAATACTAAGCTCGATAATAGCCCCTTTCATTTCATCAAAGGGTTATGTAAAACGTTTATGTAAATGAAGTGCATTATGCGGGGGCATATATCCTTATATCATGAAGGACCGACATGGCCTTAGTAAAAAGGAAAATTTAACTATGTATGGCCTACATGGTCTTGAAAAGTGAAACACCTTTAAGTTTGTACGGCCTTGATATGACCTTGAAGAGTGAAAACTATAATAGTAATGGAACTTATTCCACAAAATGGAAATAGTTCCTATTGTGGTAGGTGGAGGAATGTGTCCTCATTCCACCTTTCTTTCCCATGTTGGAGTTGGTTACATCGATTTGTTGTCTTTAATTGGATTTATTCTAGGTCACACCTTATGAAATAATATATATTCTAGTCTTTTCTCCCTCTTTCTTTCTCTTATGAGAATTCTAGTAATATTCTATTATCTTAGACTCTCCTCCTAGAGGTATTTATGTAGTTTCTTCCTAATTCCTAAGTCTCCTCCTTAGGGTATTTATGTAATCTCCTCCCAAACCATAAACTCTCCCTTTCTTATATAAAATGGGTCTAGGTCATTGTTGAGCCCCACCACTGTTGGCAATCTTAGTCGCTTGTCTCAACACCCCCGCTATTTCTATGCTCCTACCCCGCCCCAATTTCTACAACCAAAATGCAGCCCGATCATTGCCAAACTTCGATTCCAATTGGGCCTCAATCGCCAACTGGCCTTGTATATCATCTGCAAGCCTCTATTCCCACTCTCTAAGTCACATACATAGATCCATCTGGACTTGTGTATCATCCCTAAGCCTCTGCTCCCACTCTCTAAGTTATATATAATATATCCAAGTTCCAACTGCTCGATTTTCCCAAACCATGATTATTTTTGAAGCCAAAAAATGGGGAAACACATATAGGTTCCGACCCTATTAAATTATCGAATTAAAAGAAACTCAATACAAAAGCCAAGACTCGAGAAGAGTCCTTGCGTGATGAACCACATTCTTGATAGAAAATCGCTCTGAGTGGAAAATAACACCATTCCCAAACCCTGTTGTAGCTAGTTAGACCTAGAAATGAAACCCCAACTACCCTTGCTAGCCCACTAACCTCCTCTCAAACCTTATTACTGTTACTATGGTTTGTTGATGATCGCATGCTTCCAAGATAGCATGTAAAGCTCCCTTTCTGATTGGTTATATACTCGATTTTCTTGTGTTTCTGCCACCACGATAACCATTTGCATGACTTTTTTTGAGTCAAAGATGTCCATTTCTATATCTACTATTGTTTGTTCGAAGCACGTCTATTATAAAATGTTTAGTCATGAGCCTCTAAGGTACTTGGTAGAAAAAGAAAACTTACATACGAAGAAGCAAGGCCTTAAATGTCTGATTTCGATTTCGTTTCGGTAAGCTTGGAAAGAGAAATTCGGTGGAATTTCGGTGAAATGACCGGAAATTAAAGAAACTACTTGAAAACTCATTTTTTCTAAAATTAAGATATCTAATATTCTTTAATTCAATAAATGAGATAGAAATACATAGTTTTTGCTAATAGTAAGATACTAACACGGTATATTACATTAAATTTTCATCCAATCGCTCCAACAATAAAAAAGTAGTATACTGCTCAAAATCAAACCAGATGTGGAAGCGAAATTAGAATCCATTAGTTTCACCTCTTGAATATGAAGAGAATGGTGATATGTGCAATAATAACAAAGAAAAACATAGAACAACAAAGAGTACTAGCAAATTGATATCTTATGTAAGAAATTAAATATTGAAATGATAGGTTAGAACTTGTATCTAACTAAAATACTTTCAACTTAGAAAAATATTTACTTTTAGAAATAAAATAAGGCACTCACATACACTCACAAACACAAATCACTGTAACATGTACGTCTAATAGATGCATTGTATAGCTTATGATCATAAAATATATGGTATACAAGACACAAACAAATCATCTAACACAAAGAAACTGCAAAACATTCACAATCACAATCCATATCCGACCTGATGTAGGCAAATACTTATAATCACAAGATTTTGAAGGTTGTTAACAATCAAGTCCTCACACAACCGTACATACTCCTTGTAGTAGAGAGAACTACAAGAAAGAAAAACCTTAAATTTCGGATTTCGATTTCATTTCTCCAAGTTAGGAAAGAGAAATTTCGAGAATTTTGATGAAATCATCAGAAATCTTGAAAATGTCTCTAAACTGGACCTTTTCCCCAAAATTAATGTTTTTAGTATTCTTAAGTCAATAAATAAAATAGAAATGCACGCTTATTTGTAAAATAGAATTGTAAATATAAGGTTTGAAGTAATATTATTATCATAATCATCACACATGTTGACATGGAGAGTAACGTGTTGCCTAGAGTCAGAACCGTATGCTAAACTGGAAACCAAAGTCATGATAATCACCTTGTCAATAAGAATGAGATGATACATAAAATAACTACTAACACACACATATTAAAATAAAGAAAGGATAAAAAATAAAGCTCTTCAATTAAAAACTTGAATTTAACTATTAAATCTTGCGTCTAACTGATTTGGTTTGGATTTCGATCTAAAATTTAGAAACTAACTAAAGAAACTTCTTCAAATAACATAAAACACTCTAACAACTCAACATCGATGAATAAATAAGTGAAAATTCATTAATATATGCAAATTTCGATGAAAGCGAAGGGTAGATTCCCTTATTTTTGTTGTTTCGCTGAAACGACATGCAATTTCGATAAAACTCCGTTGACATTTCAATGATATTTCATTGAATCCTGAAAACAGAAATAAGGGAGCATTTCGACTTTAATGACTTAGAGAAATGGAAATTTCGGAGAAATTCGGTGAAATTTTGGAAATTTGAGGTGATGTGAAGAAGTCCCTCAGTAAGACTGACAAATATTATGATCTTTGGAAGCATACATGTATTAAGTCATAAATTGGATCTCAAATAGTATTGAGTAGTTTATTGCAAAAAAATATCTTCTACAAGATATTAAGTCTAGTTTGATAAACTCCATGGATATTGCTAATGTAGAATTTTCAAGACATCGTCTTTTTTAAGAAAGAGACGTGGCATAATGATTCTTACCATCTACGTTAATGACGTGATTCTTACTAAGCAATGATATAATAAACAATCCAGGCAACCAAATCAACATAATCATCTCTACAGAATGTACTTGTTAGAAAAGTTCTTGCTATGTATGCTATTATTTAGGTATTAAACATACCCTCAAATTTCAGCGAAATTCCACCGAATTTCTTCGAAATTTCCATTTCTCTAGGTCACCGAAATCAAAACACTACCTTTTTTCTTTTTACAGGATTTCAATGGAATATCAACGAAATGTCAATGAAATTTCATCGAAATTGCACATTGTTTCGGCGAAACAACAAAAATTAAGGGAATCTATCGTTCACTTTCATCGATATTTGCATATATTAATTAATTTTCACTTATTTTTTTGCCGATTTGTTTTGTTAGAGTTCTTTACATTGTTTGAAGAAGTTTCTTTTGTTAGTTTCTCAATTTTCGCTAAATCCAAAGCAAATCAGTTAGACACAAGATTTAAGTAATAAGTTCATTTTTTAAATGAAGAGCTTTATTTTTTTGTTCTTTCTTTAGTTTGATAAATATGTTTTGATTAGTAGTTATTATATGTTTCACCTCATTCTTATTGATGAGATGATTATCATGGATTTTGCTTCTAGTTTAGCCTACAGTTCTGACTCTAGCCAACATGTTGCTCAATATATCAACATGTATGATGGTTATGACGATAATACTGCTTCAAAACTTATAGTTACACTTTTTTTAAAAAATAAGTGTGCATTTCTATTATATTTATTGACTTTGGAATATTAAAAACCTTAGTTTTTTGAAAAAGTCAAGTTTTAAGTCATTTCCAAGATTTCCGATGATTTTACCAAAAAAATCTCTAAAATGTTTCTTTCCAGACTTTGGCGAAATGAAATCGAAATTCAAAATTTAAGGCTTTGCCTTCTTATGGCTTCTCTCTATTACAAGGAGCGTGTGCAAATCTGCGGGTGCTAGGTCATTAGCAACCTTCCACATCTCATAAATGTAAGTATTTGCCTACTATCATGTTGGATATAGATTGTGCTTATGAATCCTATGTTGTTTTTTTGGTATTAATTGATTTGTTTGTGTCTTGTATAGCATATATTTTACGATCAAAGGCTATACCTTGCATCTATTAGCTATACATGTTAAAAAGATTTATGTGTGTGTGTGTCTTATTTCATTTCTAAAATAAAATATTTTTCTCAGTAGAAAGTGTTTTGGTTAAAAACAAGTTCTAATCTATCATTTCGATCTTCAATTTCTTACATTAGATATCATTTCGCTACTATTGTTTGTTGGCCTATATTATTCTCTGTTATTATTACACGTGTCATCATTCTCTTCATGCTCAAGAGATGAAACTAATGCCTTCTAATTTCGGTTCCAAATTTGGATATGGTTCTTTGATTGTTGGAGCAATTGGATGGAAATTTAATGTAACATATCATGTTAATATTATACTGTTAACAAAAAAATCGTGTATTTTATCTCATTTATCGAGTTAAAGAATATTAAAACTCTAAATTTAAAAAAAGAGAGTTTTCAAGTACTTTCCCTAATTTTCAATCATTTCATCGATATTCCATAGAATTTCCACAGAATTTCTCTTTCCAGACTTTACCGAAACGAAATCGAAATCTGATATTTAAGGACTTGGTATTAAAGTTCCTAGACATTCACGTAGAATTTCATTATCATAAATTAAGTATTATTTTGACTATATCTTTGAGGAGGCTAGTTTGCTTGGTTGCAAGCCATCATTGATATATGTTGAGGCTGGGCAACATATTGATGCTAGCAACAACTCTACGATATGGGAGTTTGGGTACTAACTCCTATACCTTACTATCATTTGATCGAATATTTCTTGCGCAATCAATAGGGCAATTCGACATATGTAGAATCCATGGTGCAATTACCGACAAGATGCACTTTTTTCAGTGCTACTTGAAGAGGTTGCTCGAGCATTGGCTCAACTGTGCATGTCGTGGTCATTTAGATGTTTGTTCTTATTCCGATGCAATCTATGCTGGCTTATCATACGATAGATCATCTACTGCCATACTACCTTTGGTTGATGTAATCTCATTAATTGGTGAAGCTTGAAGTATAATGTTGTTGCTCGATCTAGTGTGAGTCTGAATACATGCCTATGGCCCAAGCAACTTGTGAACTTACTTGGTTGAGCTATTTTCAAGTAAAACTTGGTTTTCCTACTATGGCTCCCACTCTTCTTTCGTAATGACAAACCACTCCTTGTAATTATCTTCAACATATTTTTTTATGCGCATATCAACCTCTTGAGAGTGACTACCATTATATCATAGATGCAGTTTGACAAAGGAAGTTACAAATCATATATCTCATTTGAGCTTCAGCTTGTCGATATCTTTACAAATGTACTTCTAGAGAAGTAACATTCTTTCTTGTCTTGCCTATAAGTTGGACATGATTGATGCATGTGTGCCAACTTGTGGGGGGAATCTATGCAATCTATTCTTTTTCTTTCCATGATGGGCATTTATATAATCTTTGTCCAAACTCTAGACTCCCCTTCTAGGGTTCGCCTAACCATAGTCTCTCCTCCCATTCTCCCATCTCGATATAAGAGGGGTCCATGCTCTCATAATAAACAAGTCATCCGCTCCTTTTTTATGATACCCAATTAGAGCTCTTAATTATTAAGTGTTGCACCTTCAAGAACGTTCCTATTACAAAGAAACACTTTAAAGTTCGCCTCCCTTCCAGTTTGTATGTATGTTGATATTTTTAAAAATATGGATTTTTTTGTTGTAAGGAGGTAGAAATGTAGAAATCTGAGTCAATGAGAGCTGAGTCAATGGTATGAGATTTTGATGTTTCTACGGTTGAATATATATTGTAGTGATATTTTTGTCTGAAATTCCAATTTAATTTCAGGTTCACTTCTTCAATTTTCACATTTCTTGCTCATAATTTTGTCTCCATTATTGCATATTTAAGACCTCTACCGAGGATTCAAGTCAATTGCTAATGGCGATTGCGAAAGGAAATTTGCATGCACCTTAGGATGACCAACTGAGGACAAAATTTCTTTTTGTACTCCTTTTACAGTTTTATTGCAGCTAGTAAACTTTACTTTGAGAGTGCACCAAGAAAATTTTCACAAATCTTAAAATATTATATTTTAATTGATAATTCTGTTGTTATTTGTATTTCAGTCAACAGGAGTAAAGAGATCAAGGTCTGATGATGTGGATGCAGTTGACAGGCTTCCTCTGTTGAGTAACCAATATTTTGCTGATCTTTTGTGTGAACTAGGTGGCATGTTTTCTGTTGCAAACAAGGTTGACAATATTCATAATATTCCTTGGATTGGTTTTCAGTCTTGGCGTGCTGTTGGAAGAAAGGTGCACCATTATCCCAGTTTAGATTAGTACCTTTTGTACCTTTGCTTTTTTTTCCAAAACAATTTTACCGTAGAGTTTTTACTTTTTATTCTCTATAGACTTTCTTTGCAATCTTTTTATTGGTATTCATATGTAATGGTCCCAGTTGGTTTTCTCAATATAAGAAACCACTGAGCCCATTTTTTGTGCACACTACATATTTTAGAGACCACTGAGCCTTTTTTTTCCATGCACACTACTTCATATTTTTTGAGTAAATTACAAAAATGGCCCTTAGTATACACTCGGTTTCAATATCGTACATGAACTTTAAAGTAACAATGTGGTACTTGATCTTTAAGATTTGTCTCAATCTAGTCATAAACTATTGAAATTTAGTCGAGTATTTTGTCTTTCTAACCTTAAACCACAAAATCTCAAAACCTCATTGAGACAAATATTGAAGATTGGGTACTAAATTGTTACTTTTTAAAGTTCAGGTACGGCATAAAAATTGGGTGTATAGTTCAGGGATTTTTTGTGTAATTTACTCTATTCTTTTAGATGGTGTTAGAGATCGGTCCTATACACCATGGTTTACCTCTCTTGTGTAACCTTAAATCGCAAAAAAGTCCTTGCTGCACCATTGGTGTTACCAACCAGGTTACCTTGGCAGTGCTGTCCCTATCAGTAGCCACTATTGCCAATAACACCAACAGGGCCTGACCACCACCACCAACTGCTGCAGAAACACTAAGGGCATTGAGCCAATCTTTGGTACTTCATATGATTTTGTTTGGGGTCTGTCCGATCCTGTTTTGATCATTGTGGCTCTTTTTTCTCCAACTGGGGCATATATCAAGGATGTTGGAGTTCTCTTATAAAGAGCCTTTATGATCATCAAGATGCATGCGCCTAACTATGAGTTATGTTCCATGCAGCTCATGAGTCTTAAGGATACTCATGACAACGGCTATATCTTGAAGGAGACAAAGACCAAAGGAGTAGACATAAATTAACTCTTCATCTGGAAGGACTATGCCTTGGCTAAGATGTAGTTTACATGGATGCACACGTTGGCATAACATAAGAGGTTATATGTAAATCCACGATCAATGCTATGTGGGTCCTCTTGACATCACTTATTCTTAGGTGAGAAATGAGATGAAGACCTTAGAGTTGCACCATTATATTCATCTAATCGAGCAAGATGGTTGTTCACTGCACTTCTGTATACACTGGTTCAAAGGCTATCTTTGGGAAGCATCACTACTAATATCCTTAGTTAAATTGTGAGTCATATAGAGCATACAAGGAAATTTTCATGGTTGGAGTATTTTTTCTGGATTTATTCCTGTTTTTGATTATGAAGTAAACCAATTGCTTCTTAGTGTGATGATTCCTCCTATTAAGGAGGCCTATAGTCATCTCAGCTGGATTGCAATGCTCATTACATAGAGAATTAAGACTGACGATGTCATGGTTGCTACATGTGATCGAGGGGAGATTTTTGAAACCATTGTCATCGTCATCATCACTTTCCAATCTCTTTCAAAATAATCATCACTTTCCAACCCTCCAACAGTGTTGGAATTCAACCCCCAATCCATCTATATCATCTTAAATATTTGCCTCCATGTGTGTAGCAATTTGTGTGTTTGGTGACGTTTCTCTTTCACGACGCACACAAACATCATTGTCATTCATCTTACTTCCATGAGACAACTTTCTCATCTTCAGGCATCTTGAAGATATATCTAATAATGCAAGGTTATTGGGGTTTATGTAGTCATCTTTGTCATTTCCTTCCTTTGCATGCATCATATGCAATATAATATTATAATATTCTAATGGATAGAAAGATCATAAAGCTTGTCTTTCTCTAAAGAATTGTCTTTTGGAGCGGATAGGGTTAAATATGCTCCTACTCCTCTTGTACCTTCATATCGACGTGGCTTGCGAAAATCTCCTGCAAATTGAGAGCATCCACCTTATTTAAGACCCGCCACTCGCCTTCACTTCAATTTGTTTTAGAAGATAAGTTGCAATATTAGCTATTATTACATTTTAAAACCATATATTCAGACTAATTAGTATTTCATCCCTCGATTGTTACTCTTCAGAATGGTTTAAGCTCTTTATCTGTAAATTATGACAATATTGATCTCAAGTTAACATATGGATCGCATGCATTAATCTATATCTAAAATTAGTTAACATATAGATCACATGTATTAATGTATATCTAAAATTACTAATTTACTACACTATCTATTTTGTTCATGCAATTTATTTGCATTTCTCTTGACTTCATCAACATCTCCCTACACAATCTCAACAACCAATTAGAGCATTGATAGAGTGTTGATGTTACAATCTCAATAACCAATTAGAGCATTGATAGAGTGTTGATGTTATTTTTGTAGTGATATCTTGCTTTATATTAATAAGACGGAAAATAACAGGGATTTTTATACCAATAACCCCGTATATTTTCATTATAACGTGCATAACCCTCCATAATCACGAATTACACGGGGAACGTTGAATAGTTGCTCCGTCTTACACATACGCCCTCTGTTAGTTCAATCCATTAACCCAACCAGACCCTTGAGTTAATTAAACATATATCGAATCCTACAACTATTAATAACAACTCAACCCCTCCCCCTTCTCCTCCTCCCATCACCTTCCCCAACTCCTCAACGATGTAGCCACATGCACCTCCCCCTCACCTAGCCACCCCCCAATCGTACGCGCACCTCCACTGGCACGTTCTCGCTTGAGTTGGGACTGAAAGGAGTTTGGCTTGAGAGGGATGTTTCTCCCAGCGGCGTGCTTCTCATCAATATGGAGGAACACTTAACGGTGGCAGAGCGGAAAGGGAAGTGACAAAGCAGTGGAGGGGGCAGTGAGATGGCTGTTACTTGTATCAGAGGGTGGATGATATTGTGGTGTGGTGGCGAGGGAAGGTTGAAACCCCAAGTTTTGGGTTTTTCTTGGAGATGGTCAAGAGCTTGAAGTCCTATGTTGGTTTTTTTTGTTTTCCTCTCATGAGCACCCGTTGTGCGATGGCACGGGCAGGAGATGGGGAGTTTGAAGCCCATATGTTGGGTTTTTTATGATATTAGAGAGCTGTGCAAGGCGTCGTCATATTCACACCTTGTCTATCTAACAATTGTACGAAACGGACATGCATCAATATCCAACCCCAATTGTTTGGCACTATGTAGCTTGGCTTCTTTACTTTAGGTGAAACAGGGTCTATTTCATGGCACTTAAAACTTCATGTGAGTTGAACGAGCATCTGTGTTTCCCCAAAAAGTCCTTGTTGGATGGGGGTTGCAGTCCCATGGTTGCGAGGACGGAGATGTGTGGAGTGGGATTTATGATTTCCGTAAGGATGTTTGTAAGGATTTGTCTTCCTCTCCTTCTCGTAGATGGGTCTATATATCAGTGAAGAAGTTGGAGGTGCCGAATGAGAAAAATTCGCGTATACCCCTGATACGGTATCTTTTTCGACCTATACAGTGGACGAACTTTTTTTTTGTTAAGTACCCCATGGAAGCCGCCTCTTGAATAGGCGGCTTCTGCCAGAGGAAGCCGCCTTTTCAAGATGCGGCTTCCAGCCAAAGCCGCAACTTGGAAATGCGGCTTCCAGCCAAAGCCGTAACTTGGAAATGCGGCTTCCTAAGCAGTAGCCAGAAACAACAAGCCACAGTCCGTGGCTTGCTGTTTTGCTAGGTAAATATGTACCATGTGGAGAAAAATTCAACATGAACATGAAACAAGTCAACATGAAACATCACATGAAACAAGAAGTATACTACATGTAACATCATATGTCTAACATTCATCACAAATGCTTAAAAGTTACATTGTTTACTTCAACAAGAAACAAGAACTATTCTACAGTACAAGTCATATAACATCAAATGTTTCGCCTTCTTCGTGTGTAATGACGCTGTAATGGGGCTTGTTGAGGAAGTGATGTACTGGGCTCAACTGAGAAGGCAGACAATAGATTGGCACGATCAATGTGCTCAATTTGTGAGATTTCTTCGTCAACCATTACATCATAATCCAATGGAGGTAATGGGAAATGGCGATGCGATGGTCCAGCCTCGCTATGATGTCTATCTCTCATCGGTGCAGGTGGAGTGTGCTGGATTCCTTCTGTCTCACGTTCAACAGCTGGAGTTTGATATTCCACCCCCGAAGCTTGTACGTCCTCGACATGGGGGTGTGTTCGCCCTCCTCGAGTTCTGCGTACACGTCCATGTCGTCTACCTCGTCCTTGATGCTGTGAAGATGCGCCATCTGTCGTTTGTCCCTCCTCATCCTCTTCATCTTCATGGACTCCATCCCTGAATTGTCGCTGGATAGAGTCATCGAGAAGGCGACGAGTGTCTGTCACCAATCGGATCACATCCTCATTAGGTCCCACAAGGTGAACAATCTCATCTAGTCGTGTCGCATGCAAAAGGAAAAATATAGTCAACATCTTCACTATACAAAAATTTTATCAAAGGAAATGACGCTAACATACCACCAAATCGAGCACGCATCCATGTCTCCCTATAAATGGTCGTGTGATGCGATTGTACCAAGCCATATAATCCGCAGATACATCATGCCCTCCATGGCCAATTGGTGTCGTTGCCAACAAATAGTCACGTCGATTGTTCCACATCTGCACATAGTTTGCATGGTATTGCACCCAATCAACGGATGTCTTCCCTCGGAGATCAATGCTGTGAAGATGTGTTGATGTGTCACATAGCACTGGGATCTCTTGGAAAGAACCAAATTGGCGCAGGACTCTATCTGGCACGTACAACTCCACGATACAGAAATGAATGAGTGGTACCCTGGCAGTGTATAGATCCTGCCCTTCTAGGCAATATGCAGGGAGAGAGCTCATGATCTCAGTGGTATATGGCTCCCATATAACCTGTCACATAAAGGTTCCATAAGTTGTGTCACGACAAAAATTAAATATGATAGAAAGTTCTAGTTAATATGGTACCTGCTCAGGAGTCTGGAGATCAAATGCATCCCTGTAAGATCGTACAACATGGGTAGGCTCTGATGTGACGTCAAACTCTGCTCTCCAGCGACAACCTAGTGGAGTACCGCGCCACAACGGACGTCTATGCACCACCGGTGCGATGTGAGGAAATCGTTCCCATGCCCATAGCTGCAGGAGGATGAGCGAGCCACCAATCTCTACTGCGTCTGTCTTCGAAGCCACGCACATGTGTCTGTAAAGGTAGGCTAAACAAGCAGATCCCCAACTGTACGCTCCACACGCTGCTAAGTCCTCCAAAAGTGGTAAGTAAATCAAGGACACCTCGTTCCCTGACTTGTCGGGAAAAATAATCCCTCCAATCAACTGCAAAATGTAAGCACGTGCGTGTATGATGATCGTATCTGCATCTGCACCTGCAGGGAGCTCTGAAAAGTGGTCCCGAAGCCATGTCATCCGTAGGCGAGCACCATCTATATCCGGTCTATGTGGTCGAGTACCCAGCAATCTCTCACAAAGATCCGCCCAGCTCGGCGAAGTCGTCTGTCCAATCACCGCAAGCCCATCTATCTTCAAACCCAACAAAACAGCAACATCTTGTAGAGTAATCGTCATCTCCCCATGGCGCATATGGAAAGTATGCGTCTCTGGTCGCCATCTCTCTACTAATGCAGTCAACAAATGCCAGTCCAACGAAATAAACTCTAGCTGCAGTACCCCAAAAAAGCCCGCTCTGTATATGTGCTCCACTAATCTCTCATCCAACTGTGTCCGACGAAGTGCACCCTCTCGTCGCCTACAACGCAGCCACCTGGACACCTGCAAAGGGACAATTGGAAAGTTTTTAGTATAAAAAAAATAAGGATCGTATGTTAAAAATTACCTTGATACATACATCCCCCAACCAAACTGCACATGAACGGTGCTCGCGCTGCTGGCGAAGGACTGAACGATCAGCTGGGCCCGGCTACATGTGAGTCCCATCAACACTAACTACAGGCTTACAGTGCCTGAAGGCATTGATACAAGGTCCAAACGCCCAGAAGGCCCTCTCGAACACAAGGCCAGAATCAACGGTTGTAGTATCCAAATCTGTAACAGTACCTGGAATGGAAGTTTCAAATTCCCTGAAAAGGTACGGCAATTCATTGTAGGACTTGGCCCAGTCCCCATAGACAATCTCTATTCCTTTGCGTCTAGCATCCCAGACCCTTCTGCGGCTGACCATGTAGCCGTAATCCTCAGAATTCATGCCCTGCAAAACTACGACTCTTACGGATGGTGAAATTTTTATCTGGTTAAGAAACTTTTGGGCCATGAAATTACAATCAAGTTGAGGATGATCTTGATTAGCCACACGATGCAAACAAGTGTGGGGCGCATCCACCATAGAAATCACAAATTGACCATCTAGTAGACGTCGGTGACCTCGCAAACGCCATTTACAACCTCTTTCTTTCTCGCTGCAGTGGACAACCCAAACTGACTTATCTGACTCGTGCACATGAAAATTGTAATGACGCTTGATGTGAAACATCTTCACAGAATAGACCAAGTCAGCTTTCGACTTAAAGGTCATCCCGTTCCTCAACTCCTCTGCAAGACTAAGTCTCTCTCCAGCATCGTAGGCACCCTCATCATTTCTGATATAGCCATCACCACCACGGACATTATAAAACGGTATATCAGAAACAATGTGTTCCTCAGATTCCTCAGCATTCTCCATTTCATCTTCGGTGTCATTCAAATCTAACTCTTCATCGGTACTCACGCGGTCAATTTCCTGAGTAATTGTGTCATTCATATCAAAGGTAGCAACACCATGACCACGAGTTAGAGGTGAAGAAGCTCGGGTGACTGGTGTAGAGGCTCGAGTGACATTCGGTGATGACTCCTCTTGATGGGTTACATATAAAATTGGACGATATGATGAACCCATCATTCCTGCATAGTCAACAACATCTTGTATGTCGTCATCGTACTCAACATTTGCCACATAACTACTGCCATTCGCCTCCATTCTGTGAAACAACTTCAAATCCACGGAACGTGTATGATCAAGACGGAACAACGACACGATCTTCTCCAACAAGACATCAAACGTAATGTTAGGAGCTATCTTAATTGGTTTCATACAACCACCTTCATATGTTGTACCATTCCCGGATGTTCTAATCGTTCCTCCAAAGTGACAAAAGCACAAAATATCCATGGACATCCTATACGTAGCGAGAGACGAACACATTATACACAATCTCGAAATAGGGTTAGTTATATGAAAGAAAGGCTCACCTTAGGTCAATGTGACAATGTAGAAAAACCGGAGGAGGAGTGGACAAGGAGGATCCGTCCGATGGAAGAGAGGAAGGAGGCGGAGGAGTCGACGGCGACGGAGGCGGGGAAATGGGGCGACGGGGGCGACGGGCGGCGATCTGGGAAGGAGCAGCGGGTGGGGAGGAGTTGGCCGAGCTTCTGGATGCGTGGAGGGCTCGGCCGCGTGCGGGATGTAATATTACCCCGAAGCCGCATTTCCAAGTTGCGGCTTTGGCTGGAAGCCGCGTCTTGAAAAGGCGGCTTCCTCTGGCGGAAGCCGCCTATTCAAGAGGCGGCTTCCATGGGGTACTTAACAAAAAAAAAGTTCGTCCACCGTATAGGTCGAAAAAGATACCTTATCAGGGGTATACGCGAATTTTTCTCTCAAAAAGTGGCTGCTCCTCCATTCTTGCAAATGCGATGCATGGCAGAGCTTCAGATGCTCCAAGCAGTTGGCCTCGATGTTACACTTTCAGAAGATAGCTTGAAGGTCGCAAGCGGAACGAAAGAGGAGCAACAAGCAAGGGGGATTGAGAGAAAGAAATTTGGGATTTAAGGGGGGGTAAAAATTTCAACTTTTAATGACTTCCGTTAAGTTTCACAGAGAATCTGGACGAAAGTTAATACATGGTTATGTCATGTAAGAGAATCTTTTGTTGTTATTCACCATGCTTGATCAACTACATTATTGAATATCTTTATTTTCCCCAAAACTTTCAAGCTCACATAAGTGCAATTTGTATCTCATGGGCATGGGTCCAAAAGATCACACTTGTAAGCCATCATCTTTTCACATGCCTTCTTGAAATTACCGCCATTATTGGTCACCACACATCATGTTCCCGTGACTGACCTCTTATGTACATAATGTTCTCGTGACCAACCAGTTTTATGACTTCTTTCTCAATATATACATATCGCTTTTGACATTCTCAGATATACACATTATGCTCATAATGTCATCTTATTTTTTACCATACCTCTTCAGTTACCCTTATCATGACAACTCAACCTCACATGCGTGTCTTTAAAAGAAATCTTTGCCTTTTATCTTTGAATGGGCCTTACTCTTGTATGCTTGGAATCGCCAATCACAGGGTGGAACCGATCACTTTATACTCTTGTTGTTTCAAAGAGTGAGAAACAAAGTTATTGAGAGGTGCATATCTGTGTAATCTTGGAAGAATTCCTCATTGGCCCGCTCAATAACAAATATTGCAAGTTAAAACACTGCATCAGCTCCCAACAGAAAATTAATAACACACTAATAAATATCATTCCTGCTGCTCTCTGGTAAAGTAATCCTTTGAAGAAGGATATGGAATTCTAGTCTAGCCATTCAGGAGAGCATTGTGGCATTTGGCTGTAGTGCTTGTAAATGCATGATTGTTTGACGTACTCATAATAACAAGTAGATATGAGATGGTCGAAGTGCACAGGGACATCACATGTGGATCATGACCTAACCGATCACTGGCTTCAACAATGTATGTCGTTCTTTTACACATTGGTAATTATGAAGGAGCACTGATATTGACAATAATACATTTGATGAACAGCTGTGCTACTGGTCTTACGATAAGAAAGCATAGTTCTTGAAAAGGCCAATGTTAACGGTTAGCCTAGAAGGCCTAGTTGAAGGTTCCAAGAAGCGAACCTCAAAAAGAATATGCACATGCTTCTACGATGAACGCTCCAATGTGAAATAATTGAAGTTATAAGACTTAAATCTTAATCCGTGGAGGCAAGATCAGCCACTCTACAACCAAACCTTGAAGTATGTTATAAATGCCTAGAGGCATGATTTCAGATATTGTGATATATTGGTATCACCAAAGGACCGATATCGTTACCCAAGCTTGCAAAAATCGGTCGACTAGTCGGTCCGACTAGTCGAGTCGGGGGGGGGGGGGTAGCCGACTCGACTAGCCCTAGTCGGCCATTAGTCGGTCAGCCCGACTAGTCGGGCCGACTAATTGGCCGACTTTTACATAAAGTTTTTATAATTTTTTTGTCTTTTGCTTTTTTAAAGCAAACTTATTCTAATATGCTTAATGTTATATTTAAAGTCGATTACTTCTTTTGTTTCATTACGTAACTATAGAAAATATACAAAACTATGTTAATACATAAGCAAACTTATTTTAATATGCAATAATGTTATATCTAAAGTCAATTACTTCTTTTATTTCATTATGAAAGTAGATCCATAACCTCCCGTGACCCTTCGGGTTCCGTAACTCTCTGTGACCCTTCGAGTTCCGTAACCCCCCGTGACCCTTCGGGTTCCGTAACCCTTGTACTCTCTAGGGTTTTCTCTCTATATAAGAGACCCTAGCTCTATGGAACAAACATCTCATCCATTCTTCTCAACATGGTATCAGAGCAACGGTCTTAGATCAAAGCCTAATACCCTAAATCCGTAGCCATCACCAGCCCTCATTCCGTCGACAAGGAGAGAGGGCTGGACCTCCCGCATCACTCGTGGATTCAATGGTCTCACGCAAGGCAATCCGAGTCCCCAGCAACACCAGATGCCACCTCCAACGGCACCTAAAGCTTCACCTGAGGCTCCAATAGCTCCAGCCGCACCTCCTGCATCGTCGGCACCACCTGGAGACCCCCCTCTCCAACAACCCCTCTTTACCATGACTTGTTTCTCCCAAACTTTTTGTTTCTCCCAACTTGATGTTCCATACTGTTTATTCTATTAAGTATGGGAGAAAGGGGGAGTCAGAGATGATTCTTCAGGACGTCTGCTGCCCTATCACGACTGAAGGACCGACACTCCAGACTACTACTTAGATCATTCGTTTTCACCAAGCATCGACTTCTTTGTCAGGGCGTATACTTCTTCTTTTACGACCCGACTATTACTCTACGCTGGACTTTTTCTACAACAATTCTTTTCCAGGCACGACAGAGATATTTTCCGGTGACCTGCAGGCACGACAGAGATACATTCCGGTGACCTGATATCGCAATGACTCTACAAGCATGAAAGAGATACGTTCTGGTGGCCTGAAAGCCGCAAACCCGTCCTCAAGCGAGGTCTTCTACTAGCAACGGACATATGTTATTATGATGCATCGTGTGAAGATGTGATGTATACTTTTTTTTGTTACAAGCTGTAGCTTTCTCAGCTCCAGCTCGAGGGGGAGCGTTAGAGTTATTAGATTTACATTTACATTTGTAACCCTTCGGGATCCATAACCTCCCGTGACCCTTCGGGTTCCGTAACCCTCCTTGTACTCTCTAGGGTTTTCTCTCTATATAAGAGACCCTAGCTCTATGGAACAAACATCTCATTCGTCTCTCTTCTCAACATATAGAAAATGTACAAAACTATGTATAAAAATGATTTATATTTTTAAAATAATTAAAAAATTCAAAACCAACTAATGGCTGACTAAATTCGATTAGTCACGCGACTGTCGATTAATCCTTAGTCAGTGACCCCGCCGACCGAGTACCGACTATCGCTTTCTGCAACCTTGTCATTACCGATATGGAGATATGAGCTCCTTTTTCGGCCCTTCTCAAATCGACGTCGATATGGGCGATATATTCAGCGATATATCATTGAAATATTGTATCGACATGTAAACCCTTGCCTAGTGGTTTAGACTTGAGTTTGAGACTCTTCTATTGGAAGTTACTTGCAATTAATCCCTTCCCTACTGACTCAACTCAACCTAGGTTCTCGTGATTTTGACACCAGTGGAAGTTATCAATCCTCATCATGCATATCATCGCCTTGGATTTTAAATATGATTTCTTGAGCTCCAAATTTCCATCTTTTGGCAAACAAAGTGAAGACTATGAAGAGCAAAATAAGAAAAAATCGTAAATCCGTATAATCAAGATCTTTGAGTTTATCCATGAAATCGCATCTTGTCAACCTCTATTATCTCTCCTTTTGCTTAAAATACCTATGCGACCCTTGATCTCTCATGCCAATCCGTTAAAAAAATCAGTGTTCGGAAATGCGGTCCATGCGACCGCATATGCATATTATGTCACTTGACCGAAGCGCATATGCCATATGCAGCAATATGCGATCAAAACGCATATGCGGTCCGAATATGCGGCATGTGCGGCCACATATATGAACAAGGGACTTACATTTAGGATTCATGTTAATCCATAACATGTTGGCACATTAACCAGTTTTTTTAGCAACTCTTATATCATCATTTATATTGATGCATCCTTTCATTGTTCTCGTATATATTGCATTTGGGAATATAATCTAGGGTATTTTTTCTCATATCTGTATCTTTCCATTGTCCTCAACACTTACTAATGAACTGTTTACTGCCTTTTGAATTTTCTATCTAATGAAATTCATTCTAATTCTTCCAATAAAACATGAAATAATTGGCTAACAATCTGACACTTAACATTTTTGTTCTTCTAATAATTTTTATATGCAAATATCATTTTCCCCTATATTTTATGTCAATAAGTTTTGTCCCTTGAAGATCCATATATGTGTATAATTTTGGGTGTATGATTTATATACATATGATTATTCTTTAGCTTTTGTCATCTATAGGATCTACATATACATTAATGATTTTCGTATATAATTCATGTATTGTGTTCCATGTTGAATCCAAACGTGTTTGTCTATATATATATGTATTAAATTCAAAATATACACTAAAAAGTAATCAAGTTATAATAAAATGTTTGTATATCTTATTGATTATATTATCTTGTTTGAAATTTTTGATTTTGAATTTTGTTAGACCATCAACTTTTTTATATAATCACATTTTATTATTGAATTTATAATATTTACTGTTGGAGCATAAGTTGTAAGCGCCTATTGTGTGTAGCAGGGTAAATGGATCCTGGAGGAGATCCATTTACCCCACCCAGTTGTTTAGTCCCACATCGTCTAGTGGTGGGACTTGGAGGCTCTGGAGAGGCTATATAAGGAGCCCCAGACCTCTGGTACTCATTGAGAAAAATAAATGCAATATCCGCCCCGTTGAGGGCTTCTCCCGTGGTTTCATTCCGCTCCTCACGGAGTAGGGTTCCACGTAAAATCCCGTGTTCTTCTTTATTTATCTTTTTCCATGTTACGCTTCCGCTTCCGATTTTCTAACATGGTATCAGAGCGGGTTCGTTTCTCGAGGATTTCATCACGTTCTTTAGTTTTTTGAGACTCGATTGTATTGATTGATGTTATTGAAGATCATTCAAGTTCTGGGATTTTTTTATGGGTTTTTAAAACCCTAATCTTTCATTCGAGTATTGTTGAAGTTCTGGAAATCTTCCGTTCGAGTATTATTCATGATCAAAGTCCAGATGCTGGGCTTCACGAGAAAAGCCACTCCAAACTTCATCGCATCCAGCCCCTGGCTTCCCGGCAGCGCATCCAGCGACGAGAGCCCCCAGGCGTTTCAGCACCCAGTCCCGCTTATGATTCATCAGAAAGGTTCTCCTGTTGATTTTCTAGGGTTTCGTGGGAAACCCTAATCATTCTTGTTCTTGAAAATCGTCAAGGAGTTTCGTTGTCCAGTTTGTTCGTGAAGGAGGCGTGAGAACTCGCCCAGCACTGTTTTGTTGTCCACTTTGTTCGTGAAGAAGGCGCGAGAACTTGCCCTGCACTGTTCTCCCTATAGCGGCTCCAGAACTCGAAGCGCCTTTCGGCAACTGCAAGGTCTCCATTTCAGACCATTCCGCACCTCCGTCCTCAAGCTCCTGGCGGAACTGTCCTTCGACTTCAAGCGGCGGCGCCCTTCCCAGATCTCTGGTCGCGCAGCCCCCTCACGATGCCGTTCTTCTTCCCGCAAGGCCGCAAGGCCCCTCCAGGCGCGGCTCTCCCAGGCGAGAATCTCCTCTAGATGCAGGGTGCGCATCCTCCTCCCGTGCGATAATCGAAGATCTTCCCCCTCCCAGGCGCGAGTCCTCCCGCCAAATCCCAGGCGGCATCAACATCCCGCCGCACCCTACTCGAAGCCACGGCTTCCAGGAGGCATCCAGGCGCATCCACGCGCGAGTCCTCCCGCCAAATCCCAGACGGCATCAACGCGCGCCTCCCCGCGCGTCGGCGGCTCCCCGCCGATCGACCCTCCGTGCGTACACCTCGGAGACTCCAGAAGCATCACGACCTGTGCCCTATCTCCAGTCCGCGCGAGGTCACGCGCCTCTCCAGACTCCCTCTTGGCGCATCACGCGCGTACCTCCTCCAGGTCTCGGGGCGGCGCGACTCCATCGGGGCGGCGATATTGTTGAACCCCTCCCTGTCTGGGGCTTCCAACGCGTCGAGCCCAGTCGATCAGGCCATCTCAGGCACGTTCCCACCCCAGGCGACCCCCTCTGCAGTTGCGCCCGGCGCGTCAATCCCTCCTCGAATCCTGGCGCGCCTCGCTCCGCAGGCCCTTCAGGCATCGCGCGTGCCCTTCCTCCCGCCTTGCAGAAGCGCGAGGTCCAGTAGACCCCCAAGGGGCGGCGGGGTAGAAACGAATGGCCCCTATCGGGTGTGGCTTTGGAGCATAGGGTTCCTCTTGGAACCCTAAATAGATCTGCAATTCAGATGGGCCTCATGTTAAAAGGGCAAGGGCCTGTTTATAAAAAAAAGAGGAAGAGAAGAGAGAGAAAGAGAAAGGAGCACATTTGAGGCCCAACCGAATGGGCTGTGGTAAAAAAAAGTGGAGGCTTAGTGAGTTTTTTTTAAAAAAATTGTTCGAAAAAAAAGGCGCGTGCACCAAAAAAAAACCGCACGCATTTCAAAAAAAAATATAAAAAAAATTTGATTGAAAGCCAAAAAAATGAAATGGCTTTTAAAAAAAAGTGTTTTCAAAAAAAAAAAATGATGACGGCTTAAAAAAAAAGTCGCAAGTATGTTTTGCTTTCCCCTTCTATCTTGTCTTCTCCCAACTTGGTCGACGATCATGTTTTCCGACAAGTATGGGAGAAAGGGGGAGTGTTATGTAGAGTCACATGTCATGTTGTAGATTCAGAGATATCAGATTCGCCAGACCAGTTCAGATGTTCAGACTCTACAGTTGTTCAGACTCGACGTCAAATATTTCCGAGTCTCAGTTTCAGACGCGCACGAGTGTGCGGTCATTGTCAGATGAGCATATGTTGCCATCATTGTCAGAGGTCCCCATCATTCTTCTTGTTGTCAGGCCAGAGTTTTCATGTGAGCCATAGGGACTCCAGAGCAGAGACCATTCCCTTGAGGGCAAGGGTTTTCATGTGGTATCATAGGTACACCAGAGCAGTGCACCATTCTCTGAGCCAGATGGGAGAGACCCAGTTCTCCGACGAGGAGACTTCAGGCGCAGTTTCAGACTCGATGGTCAGATTCCGAGTCTTCAGTCGACTCACACTCCAGCCCGTTCGTCCTCCTCACCTGCACGGCAGGAGAAGCAACGTCCTCGACTGCAGCAATGTGCGTGTTGGGTTGATATTGTCCGTAGTGTCTTGTAGCGTTGAGTTGAGTTTTTGTCTGTTTGTCCAAGCTGAGCATTGCATGCTCCAGCTTGAGGGGGAGTGTTGGAGCATAAGTTGTAAGCGCCTATTGTGTGTAGCAGGGTAAATGGATCCTGGAGGAGATCCATTTACCCCACCCAGTTGTTTAGTCCCACATCGTCTAGTGGTGGGACTTAGAGGCTCTGGAGAGGCTATATAAGGAGCCCCAGACCTCTTGTACTCATTGAGAAAAAGGAATGCAATATCCGCCCCGTTGAGGGCTTCTCCCGTGGTTTCATCCCGCTCCTCACGGAGTAGGGTTCCACGTAAAATCCCGCGTTCTTCTTTATTTATCTTTTTCCATGTTACGCTTCCGCTTCCGATTTTCTAACATTTACATTAAAATATTATAAACCGCATAAACCGTATATACTTCTGTATATTCATACACATATCCGCTATTCGCTTTAGACCACATGACCCAAGGTTCAGAAATGCGGTACACGGTATTTGTTCGGTCATACGATCTAAAGCGAGTAAGCGGATATGCGGAGGAGTATACAGAAGTATATGTGGTTTATGCGGTTTATAATATTTTAATTTAAAATATTAAAAAATACAATAATAAAATGTGATTATATAAAAAAATTGATGATCTAACAAAACCCAAAATCAAAATTTTCAAATAAGATAATATAATAAGTAAGTATATAAGCATGATATTATAAATTGATTGTTTTTTAGCGTATATTTTGAATTTAATGCATATATATATGCATATAAATTTGATTTAATAGGGAATGCACGAATTCTATATGAAAACCTTTAATGCATATATAGATCCTATAGATAACAAATGCTAAAGAATAATCATAGCTATACAAATCTTACACCCAAAATTATACACATATATATGGATCTCCAAGGGACAAAACTTGTTGGAACAAAATATAGGAAAAAATGTATTAGCATATAAAATTTATTAGAAGCATAAAAATGTTAAATGTCCAATTATTTCATATTTTATTCATAGAAACGGAACGAATTTCATCAGATAGAAATTTCAAAAGATAGTAAACAATTCATTAATAAGTGTTATGAACAATGGAAAGATATGGATATGAGAAAAATACCTTAGATTATATTCACAAATACGACATATACGAGAATAATGAAAAGATGCATCAATGTAAATGATAATATAAGAGTTGCTCGGAAAAAAATCGAGTTAATGTGTCATCAACATGTTATGAATTAAACAAAAAAGATACATGAATCATATATGAAAGCATCTTGTTCAGATATGCGGCCGCATATGCCGCATAGTCGGATCGCATATTATTACATGTGGCATATGCGCTTCGGTCAAGTGATCGAATACGTGGATTACATTTCCGAACATTGGCATGACCGAATGAATACCGCATACCACATTTCTGAACCTTGAGAAAAGTAACATACAAATATTGCAAAAATCGGTATCTGGTATTCAGTCGGAAGAATCATTTAATAAAGAATAAACAATATTATGACAAATAATCATAAATGAAATTTGCAAGATATAAACGAATACAAAGAAGTATAATAGGCTTTAAAGGTTATGAAACCTGGGAAAGGTATAGGACCTGATGACATCCTATAGAAGTTTGCATAATCTAGGTGAACAGGGTTTGACTTGGTTCACATCTTTATTCAATATTATTTGGCGAAGCAAGAATATGCATGAAGAATGGAGGAGAAGCATTGTGACGCCTCTTTATAAGAATAAAAGAGACATTCAAGATTGTTCGAATTATAGTGGTATCAAACTGATGATTCATACTATAAAATCTGACAACGTGTGATCGAAAGAAGGTCGAGGCAAGTTTCAAAAGTAATTAAAAACCAATTAGGATTCATGCCAGGTCGCTCAACTATTGAAGCTATCCGCTTGTTGTGGAGAAACTGAATATTTATAGAGATGAAAAGAAGAACCTCCATATGATTTTTTATTGATTTGGATAAGACTTATAATTCAATCCCAAGGGAGATTTTATAGAGAGTTTTGGAGAAGAGAATCGTACATGTCCTATACATTAGCCTTATAAAGGATATGTATGATAGAGCTTCATCTTGTATAACGATCTAGTCTGGAAAAACTGGTTATTTTAATATCAACATCGATCTGCATCAAGGTTTACTTTTGAGTCTATTCCTTTTTACTTTGATTATGGACGGGTTGACTAGTCACATTCAATATGAGATATCTTGGTGTATATCGTTCGTCGATAATATTGTGTTGATTGATGAGACAAGAGATGGAGTAAATAAGAAGATTGAGGTTTGGAGACATGTCTTAGAGATAAAGATTTCGTATAAGTTGGGCTAAGACTGAATATATGGAGTGCACATTTGATGGAAATAACGGTGAAGGACTCGAGGTGAAGATTGGAGACGATAACATTCAGAAGAAAGATCCTTTTAAATACTTAGAATCTATTTTACAACAAGATGTGGATATTGATGGAGATGTTACTCATAGAATAAATGCTGGTTAGCTAAAGTAGAGAGGAGCCTCTATTATTTTTTGTGATAAGAAATCTCTTTGGATGTCCAAGGAAAGTATTACAAAGCAGCCGTGCGACCTGTTATGTTATATGGATCAGAATGTTGGCCTGCGAACCATAGACATGTACAGAGAATGACAGTAGCAGAAATGAAGATGCTAAGGTGGAACGCTTTCCCCGTTTGTTTGCTTTGGCGGATAACAAGGAGGCCTCAGTGGCCTCGTGCTGGGTGGATGGATGCTGGTGTCTGATGAACGGTCCCGCACCCTTAGTTAATTCGGGCAAATTAATGGTCCAAATTACTTTTAAGTGTTCGTTGCAGTCGGATACAAGAGGTTGATCAAAAAAAACCACTTAAGACAGATTTTGGGTCAATTTTAAGCGGTGATATTTTTTTTACTTGGTGGAGTCCAAGGTCGATCTCAGGGAGGCAACTGTCTCCTTAGGTGGATTACAGCAATTTTCAAGTGTTGATATTCGAGGGTCAAATTTTTTTGGTAATTTTTAATTCTTATGCAGACATATGCAGACAAGTCTTAGCCAATTTAACTTTAAATTTAATTGATGTATCAAACCAAGTCCAAAAATAATGAAAATTGGCCAGAAGATTATTTATGATGAAAATGACCTACACTAATTTTTTTTGGAATTTTTTTGACTCAAAATAAATTTTCTGTGAATTAAACAAACAGACAGAGTGATTTTCAGTGTTTAATTTTTAATAAATATCAAATCACAATTTTTCCAAGAACTAAAATTATCCTACGAAGGTCTAATGATTAGGGACCTAGGAAAATTAACAGAACTAAAATTCACTGTGAAATGAATTAATTAAAATTAATTAAAGAAAATCACTCAACTATTTATTGAGGCCTCGTTATGCGTGCAAATGATATGAAATTTTTATGGAGTGTTGAAAATAATGTCCTTAAGCTACTGTGAATTTTTGGTGATTTTTGAAGGCATTGATATTTAATTAAAAATCAAAAGGCATCACTGGGCAAAATATGTCTCAAATGAACCAATTAATTCATTGATAATTCAATCAAGCCAATAAAAATCAGACACGTGTACAGACAGATAGAGGACAAAATTCTCAACAACTTGCAATTTTTAGAATTTCAAAATGATGAAAAATACATGCTATGGACACGTGCAAACACAAGGGTGTAAATGCAATACTGGAAATTAAAATTTCAACAATTAAATATGCTGACAGGGACTAAAATGCAATTACCGATAATATGCAGGACTTCTATGCAATTTTTCCACGAGACACGTGCTCCTCACGTGATGTCTGCTTCACAGGGACCTTGGTGCAAATATGGAAAGCTCCAGGGGCATCGATGCAAATAACCCAGGTCGCACGTGCTCCTCACGTGGGGGCGACCTAGGTTCGGAGGGCGTCTGAGGCTCGGAGTGAGGCTCGGGCCTTCTGGAGGTTCGGTCTCGCCTCGATGCAGCTTCGGGTCACCCGAGCCTAGGCTTGGGGGGCCGAGGCTCGGATGCGTCTACGTGGCAGCCTGAAGGCCCTTGGATCAAGATAGATCCAAGGGATGTCGATGAAGGTGCGTGGCGGCTGGAGAGCCGTCTGATCCGAAGCGTGATCAACGGTCGAAGACGGGGGCGGCGAAGGGACGCGTGGCGGGGCGAGGGCCGTTCGATCAGACGATCGAACGGTTGCTGCTGCGTCGTCTCGACGGGTCCTCCGCCACCTGCGGAGGAGAAGGCTGTGCTCCGGTGAAGGTCGCCTAGCTCCGCCTTGATCGCCAGGCGTCGATGAAGGACGTCTCGAGCTTCCAAGTAGCTCGGAAGAAACGGGAGTGCACGGCGGAGCCTCCGGTGTCCTCAAGATCCTTGGCGATGTGCTGAAGCTCAGCGTCGATGAAGCTCGAAGGGAGCTCCGGCGAGGCTCCGTCCAATGAAGATTTTATCGCCTGCAAGGGGTTAGACGTATAGCCGAGGCGTGCAGGTGTTCGTGGAGGTGAGGTGAGTGAGCGGCGAGGCCTACGGTGGAGTGCGATGGTCTGGCGAGTAAGCTCCGGCCAAATGGCGGAGCTGCTCGTCGGAGGAAGGTGGTATGCGTCGTCGGAATGTGCGGAGGGTGCTGCGATGATCGGAGCTTCGACGCGAAACTCGCCGAGGTGATTGGAAGGTGCGAGGGTGATCAATGACAGCGAATAAAAGCAGAGAAAAAGCAAGAAGAAGAAGAAGATCGGAGAACGGATGGGGGAGTTACCTGGGAATTGGAGCTTTGCTGGGAGTTCCAGGGTCGTCGCTCGAGGGATCGGTAAGGTCCCGAGCTCTAGCAGCTGCTCGGAGGAGTGGCTGCGACACGGCGGTGGGCCGAGGATCTCGCCGGAGAAAAAGCTCTGTCGTCGCTCGACAAATCAGCCGATTGCTGTCACCAATAGGAAGCTTGGAGCTCGAGGGATCTCTCTGGAGTGGCGGATGGGGGTGAATGTGGTCGGAGATGGGGTATTTAAAGGATGAGGGTGACGGCTGGAATGGGTGAGTGGCGAAGTTGGTGGCTGTCGTGGGGCGAGAGTGGCGGAGATGGTGGTGTTTGAGGGAGCTGGCGAGGGAGAGGGATGAGTGGGGTGTGTCGTGGGGAGGTCAGCGACCGGCGAGGGTGGAGGGAGCGCTTCCAAGAATAGGAAGGGGGTGCCCCTCCCGCAAGGCAGAGATCGTGGGAGAGAGGGGGCACCCGAGGTAGGAGACGAAGTCTCCACCGTTGGATCTTGTGATCCAACGGTGGAGATCAGCGCGTAGCGAGCGGTTATGATTAGATCTGGGATGCCCAGATGAGGGGTTATGAGAGCGCCACGTGGCGCGTTGTGGCGAGGCGCGAGCGGATGGTTCGGATGAAAGGGTGGAGTTGATCTGAGGGTCGAGACTCGCTGGAAGATGAGCGGCTGTGATGAGAGGATCGGGGGCGCGATCGAGCGGCGTAGATGCCGCCACGTGGAAGGCTGAGAGCACGGCGCTAAGGGACGGTGGAGATGAAGTGTGGAGCGGATCGGGTGGCTGGGAGGTGGTTGAGAGCGTGGAAGGGCCTGGACCGTTGGATCTGAAGCGCGATCCAACGGTGGAGGGCGCGGGCGGACGAGGCGAAGGGCAGCGGGCCGCGTGGCGCAATCAGAGGGCGCCACGTGGCCTGCTGTGAATGGCTGGAGGGGAAAATGCGTGTAGATCGAAGAGGAAGCCGAATTTGGAAAAACTCAAAACATGAAAGTTGTAGATCTTGATGAGATCTACAAGTTTCATGTTGACCAAAGACGGAGATAAGGTCAAATATGGTACATAAATACAAGGATACATAAATGTACATATGTAGTATACAAAATGACCCAAAAACCCAAGTTTCTCATACAAGCTCCAATTGCAATGAAATTAGTCTCATTTTGAAGGTCTTTTAATATGTAATATTCTAAGAGTGAGTAGACCTAATTAGGGTTTTGTATGAGGGCTTTATGTGTGTTTTAATGTACAAGGGTTCCCAGGATGTTTGGCTATTTTACAAGGGTGATTTTTGGCATTCTTCCCTATATTATTAAGGAGTATATACATATATATTATAGAGAAGAAGTTATTTGATGAAGACGTATTTTACAGGGGATTTTTGGCTTTCTTATTTAAATGCAGATGAGCTGCTAAAATGCATGAATTATGGATGCATGCATGAGTGTTATTTATGCAAGATAAACGGAAATATGCCTCTATTTTCTCGGGAACAAGGCTCTATTTTTGACTTTTGATGTGATGAATCACAGATTCATCAACCCCCTATACTTAAACCTTGCTCGTCCCCGAGCAACTAAATGAAATGCAAGAGTGAAATGATTTTGGGTTCCATACCAAGGTCATGAACAAAAGTTGAAAATGGAGCCTGACTCGACCTTTGGATTAATGGTGTGGCGGAACCTTATTGGGACCTGAACTTAAGACTTAACAGACTTCAAGTTCCACAAGTCTTCTATTCAAGACGCCTCAACAGTCAGGTCAGAACAAATCCTCAAACGCAAATTTCTGATGACTATGATTCTTACTTGTACTGTGTAAGTGAGATGTAACTCTCCACATCAGAAATGACTCGGAACCAGCCTCCTCTAACAAGGTAACTCAATAACCCGGTCCAGTAACTCTTTCCTCGAGGAGCGGGGTATTCCCTTCTAAGTTCAAGTGCGACCAACTCAAGAGGAGGGGGTAGAGAAAAGAATGGACGGTGGCCAGTGTAGCCACCTATCCCGGGATGCCTGACCAGTGTAGCCAAGTCATCCAGCTGCATTTCCTTTGCTAATATACATACTCCGACAGGTATTATTTTTTTCTTGGACCTGTCTGATTTTTTTGGAGTTCTTTCTTGCAAATTTTTTTTTTTGAACTATATATAAGGTGCAGCATGTACATCAGGAGTTTTTCCTCTTGAGCCAGTAGACTATCCCTCTTTTGAAGCATTATTGCAACCCACAGCATCCTGTCCTTAGATGTCAACACCACCAGACTAGGTTGAGATGCACTACCCTCCCTAGAGGAGGACGGATGTTTCCACCCGTGCGCTACTCCAAGCCAAAGGATTCTACCTCCTCACCATCTCATCAATGAAGAGCTACGTGCATTGTGCTTGTCCAAGTTAGGTCACTGTCTATAAGAATCATGCGTGTGCACGAGATATTCTACTTAGACTAATCAAGATGACATGTGAACATAGACTTGCGGACTCAAAGAATTAAATCACTTGACCTGAGAAATCTTAACTCCAGTTCCTATAAGGTTCCTCTGAAATTAGGTGGATTAAGGTCAAATCAAGTCCATCCTCAATATCTACTCATAACTTGGTTCAGAACCCACTAGCTTTTCACTTTGCATATGCAGAAATATGCAGATGAGATGAGATGTCATGCTATGAAAATGCAGGACTCTTTTTATTATTATTTTTTTATGCAGGGATGATATGCAAGAGTAAATAAGAAGCCTATTTTTTTTTTCATATTTTTACCCACCCGTAATTATTGCAAAATATATACAAAAATACGCGAAAGTACGAGCTATGGGTAGAGTATATATGTAATATATACACGCCCCCTATACTTAGCGTGTGCTATGTCCTCAGAGCACGAAGAGCGGGGAAAAGACATAGCTCGTGCTAAGCGTAGGAGAGCCAAAAAGAAAGTATAGAAGTCGTCTCGCCCCCCTATACTTAGGCTCTGGCAGTCTAAGTGTAGAAGAAGATCGAAAAACGGGGCAGACGAGGAAAAGATGGGAAATGGAGGAGTATCAGTGCGGGCATCGGTCCCCCCTATACTTAGGCTTAGGTCAGCCTAAGTATCGGTAGGAAATGAGTATAAGGACCAATGTGATCTGGAGAATATACAGTGAATCGACTCGGGTGACCCCTTCCCCCTATACTTAGGATCTGGTCATCCTAAGTACAGTCCGAGATAATGATTCGATGATGTGGGGACGGGTTACTAGAATCGTGGAGGTAAGGATAGGATATACAGGAAGAATGATATATATACAGCTGAGTCGGTCTGAATCTTTTGAAGATGCTGCTGATGGCTGGAGTTCATTGCTGCAAGGTCTCATACGCGGCTTGAGATGTATCTGCTGTATCTGTCTCGCATATGAATACAATCTCCTCCACATGGACTAACTGTTCATTGGATTCGACGAAGTGCTTCAACAGCTGCCCGTTTACTAGGAATGTCGGTGCGTCATCTGCGAGATCTGAGATCTCGACACATCCACTATCATGCACCGTTCGGACAACGAATGGTCCCGTCCACTTAGACTTTAGTTTGCCTTGGAAAGTCTTCAGCCTGGCATTGAACAACCATACCTTCTGTCCAGGAACAAAGGTCTTTCGTCTGATATATCTATCGTGCCAACGCTTCACCTTGTCCTTGTACACCACACTGTTGTCGTATGCTCGGTTTCTGACTTCCACAAGCTCATTCAGATCCATGTCTCTCTGTTTTTGGCCCAGGTGTGTGTTCCAGTTGACCTTCTTTATTGCCCATTCTGATTTGTGCACTAACTCTGCGGGCAAATGGCACGGCTTTCCGAATACCATTCGGAATGGGGAGGTGCCTAACGGTGTCTTGTAAGCCGTCCTATACGCCCAGAGGACTTGATCCAGGATCTGAGACCAGTCCTTCCTGTCTGGGCGGACGAGCTTTTGCAATATGGTTTTCACCTCCCTATTCGACACCTCAGCCATACCATTGGTTTGTGGGTGGTAAGGACTAGCGACACGGTGTTCGATGCCGTAGTCCTTCAGGAGTTTCTTCACCTCCCGATTCACAAAGTGGCTACCCCCATCTGAAATCATCATTTTGGGGATCCCGAACCTAGAGATTATGTGCTCTCTGATAAATTTACAGACAGTCCTGCTGTCTGCGGCTCGGGTCGGGATAGCCTCCACCCATCTGGACAGATAGTCAACCGCAAGAAGGATGTATTCAAACCCGTGGCTGACAGGGAATGGGCCCATGAAATCGATGCCCCAGGCGTCAAAGACATCACAAATGATGACCGGCTGCATTGGCATCTCATCCTTGGAACCAACGGTTCCTCCCATCCTCTGGCAAACTGGGCATGACTTCGCGAAGGCGGTGGCATCGTGAAACAGAGTCGGCCAGTAAAAGCCACATTGAAGTACCTTCCATGCGGTCCTCTTCCCGGAGTGGTGTCCTCCTGCCTCTAGGCTATGGCATAAAGAAAGGACACTCTGGTATTCCTCCTGAGGAATACAACGTCTCCAGACACAATCCGGTCCTTCAAAGAAAAGGATCGGATCCTCCCAATGGTAGTGTCTAGCGTCCGACTTTAGTCGGTCAATTTGGCTCTTGGGCCAATCCTCGGGAACTTTCTTGGAGACAAGATAGTTCACGATATTGGCATACCATGGGAGTGAGTCGATAACAAAAATCGACTCGTCGGGGAAGGAGTCTCGAATCGGGGAAACCTCGGAAGTATTAAGATCTTCGAGACGAGAGAGATGATCGGCTACTACGTTCTTCTTTCCAGGTTTATCACGGATGTCCAAATCAAACTCCTGGATAAGTAAAATCCAACGAAGAAGACGCGCTTTCGCGTCCTTCTTCTCCATCAAATATCGTAGTGCCGTGTGGTT
Organism: Ottelia alismoides; assembly: GCA_037367405.1. Classification (NCBI taxonomy): domain Eukaryota; kingdom Viridiplantae; phylum Streptophyta; class Magnoliopsida; order Alismatales; family Hydrocharitaceae; genus Ottelia; species Ottelia alismoides. The sequence goes on along the minus strand of JAZKJV010008617.1, from coordinate 42,451 downwards.
TGTGAACACAGTTACCTTGGATCCGATTAAATGAGATCTGAATTTGTCCAAGGCAAACACTACCGCAAGCATTTCCTTTTCGGTAACTGTATAGTTACGCTGAGCAGCATCAAGCACTTTGCTTGCGTAGTGAATTGCAAACGGGACGCCGTCTCTTCTTTGTCCCAATACAGCCCCAACAGCATAATCTGAGGCATCCGTCATGATCTCAAAAGGAAGAGACCAATCTGGGGCTTGTAAGATGGGTGCGTCCATGATCATTCCTTGTAATCGCTTAAAGGCCTCAAGACACTTGTGATCGACAATAAACTCCGCGTCTTTGCCTAAAAGCTCAGTTAGCGGTCGGGCAATCTTAGAAAAATCCTTTATAAATCTCCGATAAAATCCGACATGCCCGAGGAACGACCGCAACTGCCGTACGTTGGTTGGTGGCTGGAGTCGTCTGATCACGTCCACCTTGGCAGGGTCAACCTCCATTCCTCTCTTGGAGATGACATGCCCCAACACTATGCCCTCCGTCACCATAAAGTGACTTTTCTCCCAGGAGAGCACCAGATTGACCTCACAACATCTTTTGAGGACTCGGTCCAGATTCCTAAGGCAGGAATCAAAAGAGTCGCCGTGGACCGAGAAGTCATCCATGAAGACTTCCAGGAATTCGCCGACCATTTCGGCGAATACAGCAATCATGCACCTTTGAAAAGTACCTGGAGCATTGCATAGCCCAAAAGGCATGCGCCTGAAAGCATAGGTACCAAAGGGGCATGTGAACGTGGTTTTTTCCTGGTCCTCCGGAGCTACGGCTACTTGATTGTAGCCCGAGAACCCATCAAGAAAACAAAAGAATTCTTTCCCCGCTAGTCTTTCTAAAATCTGATCAATAAATGGTAGGGGAAATGATCCTTTTTCGTCGCGGCATTCAAGCGTCTGTAATCCACACAGACGCGCCACGACGTGGGTACTCTCGTCACGATTTCCTCTCCGTCCTCGTTGGTGGTCGTCTGAATTCCCGACTTTTTCGGGACAACATGGATTGGGGCCACCCACTTAGAATCGGAGATTGGGTAAATGAAACCCGCGTCGCACCATTTTTCTATCTCTTTCTTCACAACCTCTCGTAGATTTGGATTCAACCGACGTTGGAATTCACGAGAGGGTTTGGCTTCGTTCTCCAAATATATATGGTGCGAACACAGAGCGGGATTTATCCCGTGGAGATCGGAAATGCTCCAGCCTATTGCCTTGCGGTTCTTCTCCAGGATCTCTAGCAAGCGAGACTCCTGCTCCTCGGTCAAATACGAACTGATAATGACCGGAAATTTCTTGTCTTGGCCCGCAAGGAAGGCATACTTCAGAGTTGTGGGTAAAGGTTTGAGCTCAGGGATGGTATGATCGTCTAAGAAGTCTGGCTCAATCCGATCTGGTTCGGAGTTGGACGTGGCTGGATCCTGTTCTGTAGTGGCTGCCACCAAGCTTGGCTCTGGAGTCGGATCGTCAAAGGTCTCCATGCAATCGGCAAACGCCTCGTCCGACTCGTCTTCCTCATCTTCCGATTGTCCTAATGATGTAAGGACTGACAGGCCCACTTGGGCCTCTATGTCATCGAAGATGAAGGGCGATGCAGGCTCAGAGCTGTACTCGTTCCTGAGGATCTCGCAGACTGACTCATGCACTGGATCATCTTCAAAGGAGATGGACACATCGGTGCTGGCTGGGTTCTGTCTCCATGGCCCAACTAAGTCTACATGTTCACGGTCTGTTTTGATAGAAGAGTAATCGGTGCTGGATTCGGAGTCTGGTCTCTGCCATCTCGTCTGCTTCATCTCTAGTTCCTCATCTCCGCCTGGAGTTTGGAACTGAATTTTCCCATTCTTATAATCGAATAAGGCCCCTGCTGTTCTGAGGAAGGGCCTACCCAAAATGATCTGGGAATCTCTCCAATTACGAGGGGTTTCCATATCAAGGACAGTGAAGTCCACCATGTATTCTTGCCCCTCGACTTTGATCACAATGTTCCTTAACTCTCCTTGGGACCTCTTAGTGGATTTGTCTGCAAACTGAAGAATAGCTCTAGATTTCCTAAGAGGTCCGAGATTGAGCCGCTCATAGAGGGCTGTGGGCATTAAATTGATCGAGGAACCATTGTCCAGGAGAGTGCGTGCAAACGCGATGTCATCAACATGACTCACTACATAGTGTGCACCCATGTCTCTTCGTTTCTGAGGAAACGAGTTCTTTATTGCACAAGTCGTGGCTACTGATAGAACGTGTTTCTCAACACGGCTTTTGGTCTTCCTGCTAACCCTAGTAGGTGTGCATCTTACCTTAAGGTATTTTTGGAATGCAGGAGTCATTTCCACGAACTTGTCAAAGGGGATTGTGACCTTGATATGTTTGTTACAAAACTCAGCCATCTCAGGGTCATCTTTTTGGATTTTTTTGTTTTTCTTCTTCCCACCCTTGAGAGCTTGGGGGAAAGGGATTATTAACTCAGGTTCTGGAACTGAAATATCTTCATTAGCTGCTGAAACTGAGTTCTGAACAAGACTCTGACTCGGACTTTTATACAGACTCTGACTCTGACTCTGACGAAAAGGGAAATGCTTGGGCGAAACCGGTGATGCCTCTTCCGCTTCTTCTGGCTGGTCCTCCTCAGATGGAGGTGCGGGCTCATCGGTGTCGTCGGACTCTGGATGACTGCGGGGCTGGTGCTTCGAGGACTCAGATGTCCTCTTCTTCTGCTGGCGATGACGGTGGTGCTCCTCCTCTTCCTCCTCCGAATTCTCCTCAGGTCGAATTTCGGAGGTTCCTTCCTGTTGTGCCCGTGCCCGATCAGGTATGGTCACGGTCCTTCCGCTCCTGAGGGACATATGATTAACATTATCGTACGGAAGGATCTCATGTTCAGCTAAATAGTTATCTGAATAGTATACCTGATCTCGGGGTCGGTTCTGGCCCTGCTGTATGCTATTTGGGTTGGCCTGAACCTGTGCGGGAATTGGAGTCCTTGGCGCCATTTGTTGGTCCTGAGCACGAGAGACCCGATTGATGTCGGTTCTCATGTCTAGGTAGTCATTTTGCATCTGCTGGACCCTATCAGACAGGGTCTGGATCGCCAAGGTGAGGGACTCCAACTCGGTGGGCTGGGCTGGCTGCTGAGTGGATGCGGTCCTGAACTGGCCCTGCTGGCCGTGCCGGTACTGCTGCTGATGGGGCGGTGCTGGCCCCTGCTGGTAGGTGCGCTGCTGCGGCTGGTACCCCTGTTCTGGCCTGGACTGATATCGCGGGTTTGTGACGGGCCTGGTCTCCTGGTAGACTGGGGTTGGGCGGTGTGCCTGGTCCTTCCCCATCTCGATTTGCCGGACTAGTGGGTCGCGGCTATACCAGAGCCCGTTGATCTCGTAAACGGGTGGAGGCTCCTCATACTCTGTCTCCACTGGTGGGGGTGCATGATGGTTCTGCTGGGTGTAAGTCTGATCCCAGCTGCTCTGAGACCCCGGTGCCTGTTCCTGTACAAGATGGACTCGATGTACAGGTACAGGTGGTGCAGAAGGGGTGGGTAGCTTAATCTTGGCTACCTTTTCAGAGAGTTCCTCCACCTTCTTGGGAAGGCTCGAAAGCGACTCCATCTCCGCGACTCTCTTGTGGATTTGCTCGACCATAGTAAGCTTGTCTGCAATCATCCCCATGCTGGGGATGAGGTCCTCTGTCAGATCTGCAACAGTCCTTCTAGTTGTCTCATTGGATAGAATCGAGGGAGACAACTGATAGGCCCTTGTGGCCTGTGACCTGCCGGTTTCTGCCATCTGCTCTAGGATTTTCCACACGGCGTGCTCGTTCTTGTTCAGATAGCTTCCTCCGCAGGCGGCGCTGACTAACCCCTGCATCTCTGGGGTTAGGCCGCAGAACAAGGTCTGGACTAAGATTGCTTTGGAAATGCCGTGGCATGGGCATTTCTGTACTAAGTCATTGAACCTGTCCCAAGCCTCGTGGAACGGTTCGCAGGGTCCTTGGGCGAAGCTGGCAATCTTCGTTCGCATCTGATTGGTTCTACTGAGTGGGTAGAACTTCTTCAAGAAGAGGTCCTTGAACTGCATCCAGGTAGTACATACCACCCCTAGGTTTTTCAGCCAATGTGCAGCCTTATCTCCTAAGGCAAACGGGGTGGCTTTCAGTCGGATATAATCTTGGCCAACATTGGGATGGCTCAGATTATTGCAGACTAGTTCGAAGTCACGGAGGAAAGTGTACGGCTCTTCGCTTAGGTTTCCGTTGAACTTCGGCAGCAGGCTAAGGAAGTGGGGCTTCAGCTCGAATGCCTGGTCGGGAACTGCAGGTGCTAGCCAATTCTGGATTTCGTTCTCCGCCGGGTTATAGGTATCGACCATTGGTCGGTCGATCCCTTCAGCTACTATTATCCGCCCCATTCGTGCAGTGAGATCAGCATTTTTCTGTTCAGCTTCAGCAAGGCATCTAAGAATCTGTCTCATCTGGTCCTCATCGGGCGGCATCTTTGGCGGCATTTCTCCCTCTAGTTCTGGGAATTGGAAAATAAGGTCGGTGTTAGAGGTTGAATCAAGGAAGGGATTACCGAGGCAATGATCTTCCTCGGTAATCTCAGAGGAGATAAAAGGGTTGGTTTGAGAGTAACCACCCTGAGCAGGAGGAAACCAGGACTCAAGAGGGTCATGAGTCCTGGGTGGTCCAAGGTGCGCTCGGACCGGAAAAGACGAGTTACTTGGGGGACTCATAGAGAGATCAGTGAACGGTGCGTCGAGATCTCCCCAGTCACTCATCTTGGTTAAGCAAGAAGAAGGTAGGATTTTACTCCTTCCTGAAGCACGCACAAGATCAATCCAAGACCCTGGATTCACACTCAACACAGTGAAGGACTCAAAGTTGAGTCCAATTTATCTTGTAGTTTTTAAGTGTGATTTTCAAGCAAATCTAGCAAGGATTACGCGGCCTAGAGGGAAGTCGGCTCAGAGCCGGATGCGTCTTCCCTGTCTATCCTGTCGTCTAAGATACCGCCGCTCCTTCCTTTCTTCGCTCCTATCCCAAGCCGATGGACTCAGTGACCACGCCCCTATCTACCTGCAAGCAGGCGGAGGCTGACAAGGCCGGAACTTCGCCCCGGGGGGTTACTGGCAGCTTGTCGCGAAGTACCGCAATTTCGCCCCTATCTACCTGAGACAGGCGGAGGCTACTTGGTACTAGTCAAAGAATCTGAAAATATCCGGCTCGTGATATTTGCTAGGATCAGTTAGAACGTGATATGGAAGACGGGGATTTGGGCTCTACCTTAGGGTGTTCACACACACTCAGGTACCCTCACTCAGCCTGAAAACAAGGTCGGGGATTAGTCTCCCGCAAACAATTTTCAGCTTTTATTCCCTTTTTATGGTCAATACTGTTAGCAGTCCCGGTTTTAAAGTTAGGTTATCACTGTAATTAATCACCACAAATCACGCCTATCGGACAGTCCCAATTTCCTTTTTAAATTAAGTGAGAAAATCAGAGAGGGAAATCGAGAAAAGCCGATGCAAGTTGAAATCAATGATGCGTATGCTGAGTAGAGAATACTTACAGTGATCCTTCGCTTTTTGATGCAGGATGCTATACAGAATTGAAAACTTTATTCTACATGCAAATGCAAGCGATGAAAGCCGCTCCTAGACAGGCAGTTCTATTAGCGTGAAGAACAGTTTAATTTGAACTAAGTCCTGCGGTCTAGGTGCGTCTTTTAAGTGTAATGTGTGGTCCTATTGATTACGAGCACAAACAAGTCCTAGAGTGGCTCGAGGAGCCGCTAGTGCAAGCTAAATTACCAATCACCCATACAGCACACGGGACACAGTTTCCACTATATTTACACGCGCGAGCTCCCAAACGGGAACCGCTGGAAATAATGCCAAAGAAAAATAAAATAAAAAGTACAATGCCTCTCTTTCTCTCAACACACTTTAAATGCTAAGTCCTTGAAGCGTCACCGACTCCTCGCGGTCCTCGCACAAAAATGAAATAGAGGTCAGAGAGTGACACAAAAATAAAGCAAAAATAAAACAAATAAGAGAAATAATTACAAGAAAAACCGGGGGTCAGACTACCCGGGGATTAGAAATCAAACACTTCAAAAATATGCTACAATTAACCTAAGCCGTGCCTCCCCGGCAACGGCGCCACTTTGATGAACGGTCCCGCACCCTTAGTTAATTCGGGCAAATTAATGGTCCAAATTACTTTTAAGTGTTCGTTGCAGTCGGATACAAGAGGTTGATCAAAAAAAAACCACTTAAGACAGATTTTGGGTCAATTTTAAGCGGTGATATTTTTTTTACTTGGTGGAGTCCAAGGTCGATCTCAGGGAGGCAACTGTCTCCTTAGGTGGATTACAGCAATTTTCAAGTGTTGATATTCAAGGGTCAAATTTTTTTGGTAATTTTTAATTCTTATGCAGACATATGCAGACAAGTCTTAGCCAATTTAACTTTAAATTTAATTGATGTATCAAACCAAGTCCAAAAATAATGAAAATTGGCCAGAAGATTATTTATGATGAAAATGACCTACACTAATTTTTTTTGGAATTTTTTTGACTCAAAATAAATTTTCTGTGAATTAAACAAACAGACAGAGTGATTTTCAGTGTTTAATTTTTAATAAATATCAAATCACAATTTTTCCAAGAACTAAAATTATCCTAGGAAGGTCTAATGATTAGGGACCTAGGAAAATTAACAGAACTAAAATTCACTGTGAAATGAATTAATTAAAATTAATTAAAGAAAATCACTCAACTATTTATTGAGGCCTCGTTATGCGTGCAAATGATATGAAATTTTTATGGAGTGTTGAAAATAATGTCCTTAAGCTACTGTGAATTTTTGGTGATTTTTGAAGGCATTGATATTTAATTAAAAATCAAAAGGCATCACTGGGCAAAATATGTCTCAAATGAACCAATTAATTCATTGATAATTCAATCAAGCCAATAAAAATCAGACACGTGTACAGACAGATAGAGGACAAAATTCTCAACAACTTGCAATTTTTAGAATTTCAAAATGATGAAAAATACATGCTATGGACACGTGCAAACACAAGGGTGTAAATGCAATACTGGAAATTAAAATTTCAACAATTAAATATGCTGACAGGGACTAAAATGCAATTACCGATAATATGCAGGACTTCTATGCAATTTTTCCACGAGACACGTGCTCCTCACGTGATGTCTGCTTCACAGGGACCTTGGTGCAAATATGGAAAGCTCCAGGGGCGTCGATGCAAATAACCCAGGTCGCACGTGCTCCTCACGTGGGGGCGACCTAGGTTCGGAGGGCGTCTGAGGCTCGGAGTGAGGCTCGGGCCTTCTGGAGGTTCGGTCTCGCCTCGATGCAGCTTCGGGTCACCCGAGCCTAGGCTTGGGGGGCCGAGGCTCGGATGCGTCTACGTGGCAGCCTGAAGGCCCTTGGATCAAGATAGATCCAAGGGATGTCGATGAAGGTGCGTGGCGGCTAGAGAGCCGTCTGATCCGAAGCGTGATCAACGGTCGAAGACGGGGGCGGCGAAGGGACGCGTGGCGGGGCGAGGGCCGTTCGATCAGACGATCGAACGGTTGCTGCTGCGTCGTCTCGACGGGTCCTCCGCCACCTGCGGAGGAGAAGGCTGTGCTCCGGTGAAGGTCGCCTAGCTCCGCCTTGATCGCCAGGAGTCGATGAAGGACGTCTCGAGCTTCCAAGTAGCTCGGAAGAAACGGGAGTGCACGGCGGAGCCTCCGGTGTCCTCAAGATCCTTGGCGATGTGCTGAAGCTCAGCGTCGATGAAGCTCGAAGGGAGCTCCGGCGAGGCTCCGTCCAATGAAGATTTTATCGCCTGCAAGGGGTTAGACGTATAGCCGAGGCGTGCAGGTGTTCGTGGAGGTGAGGTGAGTGAGCGGCGAGGCCTACGGTGGAGTGCGATGGTCTGGCGAGTAAGCTCCGGCCAAATGGCGGAGCTGCTCGTCGGAGGAAGGTGGTATGCGTCGTCGGAATGTGCGGAGGGTGCTGCGATGATCGGAGCTTCGACGCGAAACTCGCCGAGGTGATTGGAAGGTGCGAGGGTGATCAATGACAGCGAATAAAAGCAGAGAAAAAGCAAGAAAAAGAAGAAGAAGATCGGAGAACGGATGGGGGAGTTACCTGGGAATTGGAGCTTTGCTGGGAGTTCCAGGGTCGTCGCTCGAGGGATCGGTAAGGTCCCGAGCTCTAGCAGCTGCTCGGAGGAGTGGCTGCGACACGGCGGTGGGCCGAGGATCTCGCCGGAGAAAAAGCTCTGTCGTCGCTCGACAAATCAGCCGATTGCTGTCACCAATAGGAAGCTTGGAGCTCGAGGGATCTCTCTGGAGTGGCGGATGGGGGTGAATGTGGTCGGAGATGGGGTATTTAAAGGATGAGGGTGACGGCTGGAATGGGTGAGTGGCGAAGTTGGTGGCTGTCGTGGGGCGAGAGTGGCGGAGATGGTGGTGTTTGAGGGAGCTGGCGAGGGAGAGGGATGAGTGGGGTGTGTCGTGGGGAGGTCAGCGACCGGCGAGGGTGGAGGGAGCGCTTCCAAGAATAGGAAGGGGGTGCCCCTCCCGCAAGGCAGAGATCGTGGGAGAGAGGGGGCACCCGAGGTAGGAGACGAAGTCTCCACCGTTGGATCTTGTGATCCAACGGTGGAGATCAGCGCGTAGCGAGCGGTTATGATTAGATCTGGGATGCCCAGATGAGGGGTTATGAGAGCGCCACGTGGCGCGTTGTGGCGAGGCGCGAGCGGATGGTTCGGATGAAAGGGTGGAGTTGATCTGAGGGTCGAGACTCGCTGGAAGATGAGCGGCTGTGATGAGAGGATCGGGGGCGCGATCGAGCGGCGTAGATGCCGCCACGTGGAAGGCTGAGAGCACGGCGCTAAGGGACGGTGGAGATGAAGTGTGGAGCGGATCGGGTGGCTGGGAGGTGGTTGAGAGCGTGGAAGGGCCTGGACCGTTGGATCTGAAGCGCGATCCAACGGTGGAGGGCGCGGGCGGACGAGGCGAAGGGCAGCGGGCCGCGTGGCGCAATCAGAGGGCGCCACGTGGCCTGCTGTGAATGGCTGGAGGGGAAAATGCGTGTAGATCGAAGAGGAAGCCGAATTTGGAAAAACTCAAAACATGAAAGTTGTAGATCTTGATGAGATCTACAAGTTTCATGTTGACCAAAGACGGAGATAAGGTCAAATATGGTACATAAATACAAGGATACATAAATGTACATATGTAGTATACAAAATGACCCAAAAACCCAAGTTTCTCATACAAGCTCCAATTGCAATGAAATTAGTCTCATTTTGAAGGTCTTTTAATATGTAATATTCTAAGAGTGAGTAGACCTAATTAGGGTTTTGTATGAGGGCTTTATGTGTGTTTTAATGTACAAGGGTTCCCAGGATGTTTGGCTATTTTACAAGGGTGATTTTTGGCATTCTTCCCTATATTATTAAGGAGTATATACATATATATTATAGAGAAGAAGTTATTTGATGAAGACGTATTTTACAGGGGATTTTTGGCTTTCTTATTTAAATGCAGATGAGCTGCTAAAATGCATGAATTATGGATGCATGCATGAGTGTTATTTATGCAAGATAAACGGAAATATGCCTCTATTTTCTCGGGAACAAGGCTCTATTTTTGACTTTTGATGTGATGAATCACAGATTCATCAGTGTCCACGCTTTATCGCCAATTTCTCGGATCAGCGTCTGGATGATTTTCTCTCTTTAATGAACGTGCTTGCTGAGGGTGATAAACCTAATGATGGTCGGGACCACTGGACATGGAAGGACGGTCTTTTTTCCACGCGTAAGGCGTATTTGGCACTGGCTCCCCGTCCTCTGGCTGGGGACGATCTTCTCTAGCGTGATTGCTGGTTCCTCTGGGGGGTGAAGCTTCCTGAGCGCATTGGAGTCTTCCTGTGGCTTCTTCGCAGGGGGAGGCTCTTAACGCGTGACCGCTGCGCCCGATTCTTTGCTAACATTGGGTCTACTTGCGGGTTTTGTGATGAGGAGTCGAAAACTATTGATCACTTGTTCTTTGGCTGCAACTTGGTTCGGGGGCTTTGGGTTGACCTGAAATGCGTCAGCTCGGATGGTCTGCTTGCCTTTTGTGAGAGCTTATTTTGCAACAGGAGCAGGGAAAGGAAGGAGTTTTTGGCTCCGCTTGCAAGGTTATGCTGTATCTGGCTGGGGAGGAATGAGGCCCTCTTCGCTGGCCAACGGTTCTACCGGGAGAACGTTCTTTTCAGTTGTTCGCGTCTTCTGGATGATTGGTGTATAGGATAACCCTATCGTGGCTTTTTGGGGGCGATCCTTGATTGTTGCTTTCTCGCTTTCTTGGTCTCCCTCTGTGGGTCTTGATTGTTTGGCCTTTGTAACTTTTTTGTAACTTTTTTGTAACATTCTTTGTTTCTTTTTCCTTTTATTATATTGGGGTGAACACCGTAGAGTGTCTCTCCCTTTTTTTGAGCCTAAAAAAAAGAATGTAGAGGCAAATATCAAAGATAGAAAATAAACATTGAGGAACACATGATTTTTACGTGGAACCCTACTCCCTAAGGAGCGGGATGAAACCACAAGAGAAGGCCTCAAGGGGTCATATGTTGAATTGCACTTCCTCTCAACTGATACAAAGGGTAAGGGGCTTCTTATATAGCCCTTACTGAGTCTCCATATCTCACAGCTGGTAGATGTGGGACTAAACACATGATGTGGCAAATGGATCCTGGAAGGATCCATTTACCCATCTACACATATAAATGACACATTCTCTAACACTCCCCCTCAAGCTGGAGCATGCAATGCCCAGCTTGGACAAACAGAAAGAGATCACTCAAACTCACAATACAAGACACTACAGACAATATCAACACAATGCGCACAACTATCGGATGTTGTCGAGGATGTTGCTTCTCATGTCGTGTAGGTGAGGAGGAACAAATGGGCTGGGGTATGAGTCCTCGTCGAAGAGCATGTGCTATGTAATGCGCCTGTCAGAGTCACTGCAACTGAAAATGAGTGTCCACTTGGAGAACTCTGGCCTGCCACTTTATGTGAACAACTGCTCCATCTCTGAACGGACCGAACTGAAGAAGCCGTGGAGACATCCTCGTCGGAGTCCACGATTGCTGGAGAATGGAGTCTGAAAAGCCTCTTCATCGGAGAACTGGGCATGTCTCTCCCATACCGACTCAGAGAATGAGATCCCTACTCTGAAGTCCCTATGAAACAACATGAAAACCCTAGCCCACATGGCATAAGGAATGGGATCTTTGCTCTGGAGTTCCTATGGATCATGTGAAAACTTTGACCAAAACAAAGATGGGGATTAAATAAAATGATCGCAAATACGCGCGAACTAAACTGAAGACTCGGAATCTGAATGTCGGGTCTGAAAACTGAATAACTGTAGAGTTTGAAATCTAGCTGGTCTGAAGAATCCGAATATGAAGAATCTGAATCCGACCTGTGACTCTTCATAATACTCCCCCTTTCTCCCATACTTGTCAGAAAACAGTGACATCAACAAAGTTGGAAGAAGACAAGAAAATGAGGGAAAACATCACATCAATGAATTGCTTAGCCAATCTCGATTTTTTTCGTCTTCTCTCTTTTTTTTGTTTCAAATCTTTTTTTACATCCTAAATTTTTTTATATAAGCTGTTCATATTTTTTCGGCTTTCCCTTTTTCTTTGCGTACGGCTTTTCTTTTGTCTGCGTCTTTTCTCAAAACAAATCCTTTTTTTTTAAATTTGTAGCAGCTTGGCCCACAGGCTGGGCCTAAAATAAATTTCCCACCTTTTATTTTTGTTGGAAGAAATGAGTGCATTGTTATTTCCAAGAAACCTAGGCTCTCTTATATAGAGGAGAGTCCTATGGGTAAATTACATAAGATGGATACAAAGAAATAAAATAGAGAAAATGATACATAGAGAATATGAAAATATATAAATATCTCTACACTCCCCCTCGAGATGGAGCATAGATGCCAATCATGCTCAGCTTGGACGAGCACTTCTAAAATGGTCCTTTAAGCAATGCCTTGGTAAAGATATCAGATGTTTGCTCTCCTGAACTGACATGGGAGGTAGAAATCAAACCCTTCTGAATCATATCTCTAGTGTAATGGCAATCTACCTCAATATGCTTTGTTCTCTCATGAAATGCAGGGTTGTTTGCAATGAATAGGGCAACTTGATTATCACATTATAACTGCATTGGTAGAGGTACATCTATATGCAAATCTGCTAACACTGCTCGAACCCACATCATTTCTGTACTTGCTTGTACCATAGCCCTATATTCGGATACTTGATCTGGCCACAACTGTTTGCTTCTTGCTTCTTCAAGAAACAAGAGAACTGCTAACAAACATTGCGAAGCCCGAAGTAGGCTTCCTATCCTTGGGACACCCTGCATAGTCAGCATCAGCGCACACGGAGACAGATAGAGTTGCTCCTTTCTTGAAAAATAGTCCTTCACCTGTAGACGATTTTAGATATCTCAATATCATGTCTATTGCGTCCATATGTACTTGTCGAGGCTGCTCCATGAACTGGCTCACTCGACTCACAGCAAATGAGATATCCGGTCTGGTAATAGTAACATAAAGGAGCTTTCCCACCATCTCTCTGTATCTCCTCTTATCAACTTCATATGTATCATCATCGTATAATTTCATGCTAGGATCCATAGGAGTAGTAGAAGGTCGACACCCAATCATTCCCGTCTCAACAAACATGTCTGTTACATATTTTCTTTGGGTCATCACAAGACCCTGCGCATTACTTGCAAACTCCAAAGAAATATCTTACGATGTCCAGATCCTTAGTAACAAATTGACAGCCCAGAAATTCTTTTGCCATCTTTATTCCCTGCACATCATCTTTTGTAACAACTATATCATCAACATACACCATGATAACCACTGTACCTCTAGGTGTTCTCTGCACAAATAGAGAATACTCTGCATTTGACCTCTTGAACTCTTGCCTTTCAATCAGATCCGAGAGCTTCTGAAACCATGCCCTTGGACTTTGTTTAAGACCATATATTGCCTTATGGAGTCTACATACCTGGTGACACTCCCCTCAGGCCTCAGCAGCAACCCCGGAGGCTGCTGCATATATACCTCCTCCTGTATATCTCCATATAAAAAAACATTTTTAACATCTAATCGAAATAAGGGCCAGCCACGTACCACTGCAACTGAAAGGACAACACGTAAAGCGAAGTGACGAGCAATAGGAGAGAACATGTCCATATAATCTACACTGTAGGTCTGAGCAAAACCACGTGCCACCAATCTTACCTTGTAACGATCAATGCTCCCATCTGCATGATGTTTAACAGTAAACACCCATTGCAACTGACAATAGAGGCATCATGAGGAGCATACACTAAACTCCAGGTACGACGGGATTGCAATGCGGCCATCTCCTCTTCTATAGCTAAACGCCAGTGACTATCTGTCAAGGCCTCCTAGTAAGTTTGTGGAATAGTCACGACAGATAGAGCACTGCAGCTCTAGACACATGTGAAGCAAGCGGATATGTGAAGCAAGCGGATATGACGCGCAGTCCTACACTGCAGCTCTAGGCCTACTTCTATAGTCACTGCAAATCTCTGAAGCTCCCCCTGTTAGGCGATGGAAAGACACATGTGAAGCAAGCGGATATGACGCGCATGTACGCTTTTGCTTCCTAACGGCAATGGGTATGTCTAGATCGTTGGGAACCTCCTGCTGCAAAGATCCCTGCACAGAAATATCTCCAGACCCATCGTTAAAAACCATGTTATCAGAACAAACCTGGGGCATGATGGACGACATGCGACGAACATGAGCAGAAACTGACCGGCGGGTATAGAATTTGGTAACGGTGGAATATTTGTCACAGGCAACTGTGATGATGGGGGTGGTGGTGGAGGAGGAGGTGGTGGTGGAGGTGTTGGTGGTGTAACCGTTAGGGGAGACAACCGACTTGTAGGAGGTGGCATGTAGATTTCGGTATCCGACTCTGAGGAGGCTAACCTATCACCTGTAGGAGAGAAATACATCACAAACTTAAAAAATGTGACATCATCACTAATATAGTATTTCCTGTGTACAGGATCATAGCACCGATATCCCTTCTGGGTCCTGGAGTACCCAACAAAAACACATTTGACAGCTCTAGGAGAGAGCTTGTCAAGACCTGGAGCCAAGTGGTGAACAAATGCAACAGAGCCAAAGACACGAGTGGTAAGAGAGAATAACTCCTTTTCAGGGAAGGCTATAGAGAAAGGAATTTTCTCACCCAAGACAGACGAAGGCATGCGATTTACAAGATAACATGTCGTAAGAACAACATCACCCCAAAACGAATGTGGGGCATGACTCTGAATATGTAGGGTCCGAGTGATATCAAGTAAATGGTGATATTTCCTCTCTGCAACATCATTCTGCTGAGAGGTGTAAACACATGTTGTTTGATTTATTATACCATGGGAGGAGGAGAAATATGATAGCGCACGAGTACAAAATTCTAAGCATTGTCGGTCCTCACAACTTTCACAGAAGAAGAAAATAGATTCTGCACTTTATTGATAAAAATTTTTGATCACATCTCCTACTTCAGATTTATTTTTCAATAGAAATACCCATGACAAACGAGAAAAATCATCTACTGCAATAAGATAAAAACCTGTGTCCGTGGTGATCAGGAACACGACTTGGACCTCAAACATAGACATGAATTAACTTTAAAAGAGAGCTGCTATTCCGACTCTGGCGACAGGGAAAACCTGACCGATGATGCTTTCCCAAGTGACACGCTTCACACTGGAAGGAGGAACTCGGAGAAATTTGCGGTAAAATACGACACATCTTCTGAAGAGGGAGGTGGCCAAAACGGAGATGCCAAGTGTAAGGAGATGTTGGTCCGGTTGTATAAAAGGATGCGCCTGCATAGGGAGTGCGACCAGGCGATAAAGGCCACACTACTCACGGCCATGACCAATCATCTTGCCCGTAAGGATGTCCTGAAAAACAAGAGACGATTGGTCAAAACTAGCTCGAAAGTGCAAATCCTTCGTTGTGAACCCCTGAGGATCCGGGTGCCCGTTTACGACACATTCACATTTTCACATTCATTAATATTGCATTAAGTAACTGAAAGTCCGGGAAAATTTTTCGCAATGAATATATTTGCAAGTGACATTCGACATTCACATTTACAACCACAAGATAATAAAGATAAATGTCACCAAGAATTTATTTCATTAACTTTCATTTCATTTTCAACCTGTACAATGTCTGAAAGTATATACAGTATATCCCAAAATCTGACTGAAGAGAAAAGAAGCATATAACATTAACGACCGAACAAAAACTGAGACAAAAAGAATAACATACCGTCTAGCATAGACCTTGTCTTCTGGAACCCTGTATAGCTATTGAACAATAGACTCCTTTCCTGCCATGCGTGCAAGGAAGAAAAGGAGTCACAAACGTGAATACAAACCCGTAGTTTAAAATAAATAACAAGTAATTTAATGTGCAAAAGAGAGCAAGTAGAAAGGTGGAATAACTAAAATTTACATCTACTTGCGTAAGTAAAAAGGTAGTCAGGATTGTAAGCATTTCTCATAAACTCCCATTATCCCAACACTTTTCATATTTAACATATTTATTTTGTAATCAAATGCTGATAATTATAGGAGTATGCATATATGTATATATCTCTATCATTATATTGACCAGATATCAAATCTGTGGATTTGTCGATGTGAAAGATGGAATAGGAATTACTTAATTCCCAAGTTCAATAGGTAGGCATCAAATTCTTAATTTCAATTGTTACAGATATAACTCCAGATGATGTAGATAAAGATCATGATTCTTGGTCTTGGAGATCATGTTGTGGAACTTGATGGCACATGAATGATGAAATTGCTAATTTATTGTTATTGAGATTATATCATGGTTTTCGATATAGGACTGATATAATGATGATGGATTTGATCCTTAATGCTATTTACTCCTTTTTAGTTAGTGGATAGTCTGTGATCTTGGTTCGTGTGAAACCTCACACTATGACTCTAAGGTATTAAAAGTACCTTAGGGTTGGGGGGCCTCCGTAGGCATGCGGTGTTGTGTAATGCATCCTAACTAAGTTCCCAACACGTCCACTAACTTATAGGGTTTTCGAATCAGATTATAGTCACTTCTAATCAACTCAAATTTAATTGTGATTTCCTTCAAACCTTTACTGTAACTTCTCAGATGTACTTTCAAATGATGTAGATATAGATGTAGATACGAATGATCTGGATGTAGAATCGCCAAGTCTGTTTGGCGAAGGTAAACTCAAGCGGTGAAGAAGCCTACAAATGGCTCTTCCGTCTCGCCCTCTAGTTGGAAGGACGGTCCAATAGAGGGATAGGTCTACTCCCCAACTACGCCACTGAGACGGGTGAGAGGGACTTCCCGGGAAGTCGCTCTAGAAAAACAGCCCGACCGGTAACGGGCAACCGAGCTCGTACGTAAAACTGAAAACCAAGGATCCCCCGCCTGGGTATCCTAAAACAGGGTCATCGGAATGGTCTAAAGTCGGGATCCCAACGAGGCGTAAAAACACTGCGAGCTCGCGTAAAAACCGAAATGGGACTGGGATCCTAGACCCGCGCGCTTGGCGGCCGCTGCCCAAACTGGGCTTCCTTTCTTCCGCCCAGGTGAGGGTCACCGCCCCCTCGCACGGTCAGGCGTAAAAGTCACCATGACCGGCACATAATTTACGATCATCACCTTATCATTGATTCACCATTTTCATCTTTACTTACTAGACTCCACAACTCTCTCTTAATCTACTCTATAGTTGATTGTACATGTCTAGATCTTTTAATCAACGATTTTATTAGTAGTAATCAATAAATGGTAGAGTATTCTCAAGGATGATTTTATGAAGATGATCCGTCTTTAGTCACGTGTTATCAGGGATGATGTAATTACATCTAAGATTGACTAAGCACGTGCTCATGGCTGTGACTTTGATGCGAAAACTATGTCCATTACTGCCACTGAGATGTTGTGGAGGGTAATTGAAATGGTTAATAAGTTGGCCAATGCATCCTTTCGTAGGATAAATAGAAGCACAAGGTTTTCTGAATTTTTTTCCTGAAATTATACATGTCCTTTTTAAATGTAGAAGTCACGGTTAATAAACAAGGTTTTTGATGTATAATGGGAACACTGATATCCGCCCAAGCACTAGTGCCTTGTCAGGATAATGATAATGAAAATGTATGTCTAGAGTACTAATGTATATTATTACTTATCTTGTTCTTATACCGATTGATATGTATATTATTACTCATATAATAGTGTACTGATATTTTTTTTTTAGCACACCAAGTGTAATCATAGTGTTGGATATATATATATATATATATAACCTGTTATGATCTCTTCGTGTGTGTGTATACACACACACATAAGATACATGCTTATGTATGACATCATGCAAATGATTTTCTTGTCTGAAATTAAACAACAAGTGCTCGAAACAGTTATTTTATTTCTGAAACTATATATATATATATATAATGTTGATATGAATCTCTAGAAATCAATGTGTTCTCCTGTTTACCAAAAAAAACATACCGTTTCAAGACAACAATATTTATAATCATTAAATTCTTCGAGATCACACTGTATTGGATTCGACAGTTACCAAAGCAATGTAATAGGAACCATTCCTAAGAAGTCATTACCTTAATTATGTACTTTAAACCTCATGCCTACCAACAGTTTATAATTATGACATATTAGCAAACATGGCTAAATTACCCTTCTTACAATTTCACAGTAACTGAATTAGTTAAATATTACTAACTGCATCACCTGATTCGTTCAAAATACATGCATGCACAAATCATTTGAAATTGCTGTGGTTAATTCAAAATTTTATGTTACAAAAAGAGAAGGTAGCTAGATCATCAAAAACAAAAATTCCAGGGATACAGAAATGCATGTTTGAACATGATTCATAAACTTGTAACTCTTTGATTGGAATAGTTAGTTTCTATATACTGTATACAATTTAATGCTAAATTCATATTTCCCTATAATGCAATAAAGTTATCATTGGAAAAGTTTCATATTTAGATTTTTATATGACCACTATTATCCCATTTGTAGAGTAATGGAGGATGTTTCCTAATTTCACTTCTACTAGTAATAGTAAACATACAATTTGTGGAAATTTTAAGATCTTGACACAACATTCTGTTCAAAACTTTGAATAGATGACCTCAAGTCATAAAAAATAACATGAAAAGGGATCAAAATATATGGAATTCTTTGCATGACAGCAAAGAGAAAAAGAATGGATTGCCCATATGCTCAAGTCTAAGATGCATGCATGGCAGCAAGGAGAGTGGAAGGAGGGATTGTACCTTAAATCTCAATTTTTTTATTATCAAAAGTAGTACTTCCAACTGCTGCAACTGCATCAAAAAGCTGATGTATGCAGCAGCAAATGGCTCCAGGATGCAGCAGAGAGCAGTATGACTTCTGGTAGGGATTGCAACAACTCCCAATAAGAGCTTTAGCTTGCTGGAGCAGCAACCTATCTGCAAGATGGATGTCTGGAGTAGCCCAGGTGAAGAAATAAAGGAGGAAGGGGCTGCATCAACCTCCGAGAGTTAATTTGCAGCAGTAAAAATGGCAGCACATCAGACCCTTCCGATGGAAATGGGACTTTCTATTTAGAGAGGTGTGGTTTATATAATAGGAGGCATGTCTTTGTTTTTAGACAAGTGGAAAGAGGGCTAAGTCATGTGGCTGGAGAGAGAAAAGGACCAAAAAAAACACCACGGCTGGAGTTTTCTGGAAAACAGTAGCTGTTTGCTACTAAAAAATATTTTTATTATATATATATATTTTAAAAACAAAATCTCTTTATTTAAGATACAAAAGTCTTCCGTATTTACACGTCAAGTCTCTGATTGTGACGAACAATGGCTCGTTTTGACCGTCTCAAAATGACGATCATTTTGAGTATAATATTGGTATACTTTCGGTCGGGTTTTGAACCCCCGAAATTTTCGTGATACGGTTTCGGTTTGAGATTAAATTTTACGATTTAAAAATATCAAACAACCTCCGATTGACGAACGGTCGATTCCGTTGGTCTTGTATCGTCGAATCGGATCTAATGACGGTCTCGGTCCGTTTTGCGGTTTCCGAATTTGCGTCGCGGCTTTTCACGGCGCGCGTTACGGTGTGACCGATTTTCGGTCGATTTCGCCCGAACGACTTTTGATTCATAATCAATTGGTCGTTTTAGGTTGTTTAGTATTGACCGACAACGTTTTTGGGTTCATTATACCCAAAATCGGGCGAGTTCGGGTTTGTTAGAATATGGATGTTACATTCGTAATCTGACTAATAGACAACAAATTCATAGAGAAATTAGGAGCATGTAACACATTCTGGAGATGCATCGGATGTGTCAAACTAATCTCCCCCTGTCATGTAATCGGGGAATGAGTCCTATCGGCTATTGTGAAGATATTTGTATTTTTATATTCCATATGTATCTCTTTCTTATTATCGCTTTCTGTTTCTGCTTTATGTAATTTACCCATAGGCCTCTCTACTATATAAGAGAGCCTAGGGTTCTCAGAAATAACAAGTGCTCTTATTTTCTCCAACATGGTATCAGAGCGGCAGTCCTAGACCGGAGCTCTCGATTCCCAAGAAACCCTAACCCTACCTCCAACCCCCTTCGGCGCCGCACCTCCTCTCCGGCGTATCTCCAACGCCACTGCCTTGCGTCGCCGCACAAGCCTTCCGCGCACAGCGTGCCTGCTATCGCGCGCACCGTGAGCACGCCCTCGTGCACAACGCGTATCCCCCGCACGTCCCCGCGCACTTGCTCTGTGCGCACAGTGCGCCTTCCCTAGCGTGCATCGTGCGTACGTCCTCGAGCGCACTGCGCACGTGTTCTGCAGGCACAACGAGTTTGATTTGCGTGCACGCGCGTATCGCGTGCTGTCCCGCGCTTGACTACTGCCTCGGCTTCCTCTGTTGTGTGATGGGTTGGCGTGCATGAGTCTACACGTGCACTCAAACCCATATATGTTTGTGTAGACACACAAACTTTGATTTCTCGCACCCGTAGGAGTCTTCTTTCGGCAAAGATGTCTGAGAGCAAGGTTGATGTACCCGCCACTGGCGCATTCAGAGGTCCAGCGCCTATTGTAAAAATGGACAGGGACAAATTATGAGCTCTGGGCCATGCAGTTCATGAGCCTGATGAAGTCGAATGGTAAGAAACATATTTTTACTGAAGATGAGATGAAGTCGAATGGTAAGAAACATATTTTTACTGAAGATGAGCCGGTGGAGAAGACTGGGGTGCATGCCTCTTGGGAGGCAGATGATGCGTATGCCAAAGTTTGGCTGTCTGGGACGTTGACAATAGAAATCGCCAATGATGTACTACATCAGCCCAGGGCTAAGGCTATGTGTGATATTCTAGCGGCGACATATTCACAAGCGCGGAACGAGACCAAGATACTTCAGCTGCAACATGATATTTTTACAGTCAAGCAGAATGGACGCCCTCTTCACTCATTGTACACTTCCCTACGAGGGATGTTTGAGAAGCTCCATAGCTTCATGCCATTGACATCCACTCCAGAACAACAGAAGACATACAGGAACGCCACCACGGTAGGTGTATTCCTGGCTGCCCTTGATCCAGAGTATGATGCTGCCCGGTCTCAGATTCTAGCTGACGCTACTATTCCTCCAATGGAGGAAGCTTTTCGCCGACTGAGTCGAATCACTGTTCCTAGCTCGAGTGCCAGCCAGACACCTTCTGCGATGGCAGCCTCCAGGGGCAGAGGTGGCTCCTCTACCTTTCGTGGTCGTGGCCCCCGGGGTCGTGGGGGCCGGATTCGTCAACTACGCAGTTACTGTCGTCGACCCGGCCACTCCGAAGACGCATGCTACTCAAAGCATGGCTTTCCTGCGTCAGCTCGGGTAGCAGAACAAGTTGAGTCTCCTGCACCTTCCTCATTGGACCAGTGATTTGATGATCTTGTTGCCAGACTGAGGAATATTATGCCCCCTGATACAACTCCTGAAGCTCAGTCAGAAGTTGTTGTCTCTGCATCTGCCAGTTCACCTGCCACGACTAGTACGTCAGGTAGCTCTCATGCTCTCACATCTTGTGATGGATCTATGATTAAGAACTAGATTATGGACTCTGGAGCGACACATCATCTCTGTGGGGAGAAAGAACATCTCACATCATATACACCAGTTTTTTCAGGACGTACGGTGGTGATAGCCAATGGGACACATTCCCCGATCACATGACAGGGGGAGATTAATTTAACACCTTCATTGAGATTGCAGAATGTGTTATATGCTCCTGATTTCTCTATGAATATGCTATCCATTAGCCAGATTACAAAGGATTTAAACTGTCGAGCTATTTTTGACTCATCATCTCTTGTTTTTCATGACATACCCTCGGGCAACGTGATTGGCTATGGTTGTGAGCAGAATGGTCTATATCGTCTGATCCATACTCTTTACGCTGGTGCATCTCTCCATTCTCCAGGATCAAGACTCTCCATATATCTGGCATCTCCGGTTTGGTCACCTCCCTCTTCAGAAGATGCGTCGTGTTTTGCCTCAGATTTCTCCGAAGTCGTCCTTCCAATGTGAAGTGTCAGTTGGGAAAGCATCATCGGTCTACTTTCCCGAGTTGTCAGAGTCGGAGCAGTGGCTCCTTGTTCGAGTTAGTCCATATTGATATATGGGGTCCAAATCGTGTTCCTGATCACCAGGGACACATATTCTATCTGGTTGCCGCAGATGATTTTTCTCGCTTGTCTTGGGTGTTTTTATTGAAGAATAAATCTGAAGCAGGAGATGTGATTCAAATGTTTATCAATGAAGTTAAAAATATTTTCTCTTCTTCTGTGAAAATTGTGCGTTCTGACAATGCATTGGAGTTTTGTACTAGAACTCTGTCCTTGTTCTTTTCCTCTTGTGGCATAATTCATTAGACCTCATGTGCTTACACGTCACAACAAAATGGTGTTGCAGAGCGGAAACATCGTCATCTATTGGATATCACTAGAACCCTACTTATTCAGAATCATGTTCCACACTCGTTCTGGGGTGATGTTGTTCTCACATCTTGCTACTTGGTAAATCGCATGCCCTCGTCTGTCTTAGGTGAGAAATCTCCTCTCTCTCTCTAGCCTTTCCTGAGAAGGAGTTGTTCTCACTTCCACCCCGTGTTTTTGGTTGTGTTGGTTTTGTCCATCAGTTGGGACCAGGTCTTGATAAGCTCTCTCCCCGGGCTATCAAATGTGTTTGTAGAATATTCCAGGACACAGAAGGGGCATCGTTGCTTCGATCCGCTGCGTCGAAAATATTTTGTTAGCGCGGATGTCACATTCTTTGAATCTGTGATGTTTTTCTCTCCTACAAGTGACAGACTGACTACTTCGCCTTATGATACTGAGGTATTCATGCCACCACCTCCCATGAGTCAGTTACCGTCGGTGCCATCTCCACCACCATCCCCTGTCATACCTTCCCCTCCACCTTTACCACCTTCAGTGACCATTGTTCCCCCGTTACCAAAGCATTATACTCGTCGGTCCTCATCTGCTCAAGGTCATGGCCAGTCATCCAGCAGCTCTTAGGTTGATTCTGATAACTTGATTTCTAACGATGAGTCTGAGGATCTCTTGATACAGGGAACACAGCAGGAGGTGGATGATGGAGATTTGGACGTGCCTATAGCTATTAGAAAGCAGAGGCGTACTTGTGCTTCCTACCCACTTGCTTCCCAGGTCTCCTTTCATCGTCTTACAGGTGATTTCCAGAGATTTGCATCAGCTCTATCTGCAATAGAAATTCCACGCAATTATCAGGAGGCACTACAAGATAGAAGATGGCATCTTGCTATGGAAGAAGAAATGGCCGCCTTGTAGTCCCGCGACACTTGGACACATTGTTCCTCCTCCTTCAGGAGCGTCTATTGTTAGCTGCAAATGGGTCTTTACCATTAAATATTACGCCGATGGCAGCCTTGATCGGTACAAAGAAAGGCTCGTGGCACATGGTTTTACTCAGACCTATGGAGTTGATTACTTGGACATGTTTTCTCCAGTTGCTCGGCATTCTACTTTACGTGTCCTTCTTTCAGTTGCTGTAGCACGTGATTGGCCGCTATTCCAGCTAGATGTGAAAAACGCATTTTTGTATGGAGATCTACAAGAGGAGATATATATGCAGTCAGCAAGTTTGTAGACTCCATAAGGCAATATATGGCCTTAAACAGAGTCCAAGAGCGTGGTTTCAAAAGCTTTCAGACCTGATTGAACGACAGGGATTCAAGCGGTCAAATGCAGACCATTCATTGTTTGTGCAGAACACGTCTAGAGGTACCGTGGCTATCATGGTGTATGTTGATGATATTGTTGTTACAGGAGATGATGTGCAGGGGATCAAGATGGCGAAAGATTTTCTGGGCAGTAAATTTGTCACTAAGGATCTGGGCACTCTAAGGTATTTCTTGGGGTTGGAATTTGCTAGGAATGAACAGGGTCTAGTGATGACCCAAAGGAAGTATGTTACAGATATGCTTGCAGAGACATGTATGATGGGATGTCGGCCTTCCACGACTTCTATGGATCCTAGCATGAAGCTATACGATGATGATACGGATGAAGTTGATAAGAGGAGATACAGAGAGATGGTTGGAAAACTCATTTATGTTACAATTACCAGGCCGGATATTGCATTTGCTATGAGTTGAGTGAGTCAATTCATGGAGCAACCTCGACAGGTACATATGGATGCAATACACATGATATTGAGATATTTAAAATCATCTCCAGGCTCAGGATTGCTATTCAAGAAAGGAGACATACTCTCTGTATCCGCATATGCTGACGCGGATTATGCAGGTTGTCCTAAGGATAGGAAATCAACTTCGGGATTTGCAATATTTGTTGGCACTTTTCTCGTTTCTTGGAAAAGTAAGAAACAAACTGTTGTAGCAAGATCAAGTGCCGAATTCGAATACAGGGCTATGGCCCAAGCAAGTACATAAATGATGTGGATTCGAGCAGTGCAATCTACATGTAGAGGTTCCTCTACCTATGGAGTTACACTGTGATAACCAGGCTGCTCTATTCATTGCAAACAATCTTGTGTTCCATGAGAGAACAAAACATATTGAGGTAGATTGCCATTACACCAGAGACATGATTCAGAAGGGCCTGATTTCTACTTCCCACGTCAGCTCTGGAGAGCAAACCGCGGGCATCTTCACCAAGCCACTGCCCAAAGGATCATTTCAGAAGTGTTCATCCAAGCTGCGCATAATTGACATCTATGCTCCAGCTTGAGGGGGAGTGTGAAGATATTTGTATTTTTATATTCCATATGTATCTCTTTCTTATTATCGCTTTCTGTTTTCTGCTTTATGTAATATACCCATAGGCCTCTCTACTATATAAGAGAGCCTAGGGTTCTCAGAAATAACAAGTGCTCTTATTTTCTCCAACAACCACGGTTCTCCTTGGAGGAATCTATCCATATGATGTAAGTTGCTCTCTTTCTCCACATAAAGGATGGGTCGCCCCGGGGTCCATAATCCACTCTATAATCGGAGATCCATGACAAGAGGTAAAAGCATAAGGACTACCTGAGGTGCCGGTTGTAGCAGACGTACTGGCAGAGGCTGAGGTTTCCACATCTGATTGGCCTCTTGAAGATGAGACAAGGGGCATGATATCCCGGTCTGGTTATGAAATCATCAAATCTCTAATCTGAAGTAGAAGGTGCCGGAGACTCAACCTTTTCTGCTACACATGCTGACGCTGTGAAACCATGCTTAGAGTAGCATGTATCCTCTGAGTGACCGGGACGATGACAATATATGCAGGGCTGACTGATGTGACCCCCTCTACAACGGGGTCCATGTCCACGAAAGACAGATGAGTCGCCTCTACCTGTAGAGGCTGCCATGGCCGAAGAAGTCTGGTTAGCAGTAGAGGTGGGGACAGTGATCCTGCTAAGTCTGCGGAAAGCTTGTTCCATAGGAGGAATAGTAGCATCTGCAAGTATCTGAGAGCGAGCAGCATCATATTCCGGATCGAGTGCAGCAAGGAATACCCCCACCATGGTAGCATTCCTGTACGTCTTCTGTTGCTCAGGAGTAGCTATCAGAGGCATGAAGCTATGGAGCTTCTCAAACATCCTACGTAAGGATGTGTACAGTGAGTGGAGAGGCCGTCCGTTCTGCTTGATCGTGAAGATATCATGCTGAAGTTGAAGTATCTTGGTCTCATTCCGTGCCTGAGAATAGGTTGCAGCGAGAATATCCCACATTACCTTGGCAGTGAGCTGATGCAACACGTCATTGGCAATCTCTATCATCAATGTTCCTGACAGCCAAACTTTGGCATATGCATCGTCCGCCTCCCACGAGGCGTGAATCCCTGTTTTCTCCACTAGTTCATCGTCGGTAAGAATATGCTTCTAACCATTAGACTTCATAAGGCTCATGAACTGCATAGCCCATAGCTTATAGTTCGTCCCATCCATCTTGACAATCGGTGTCGGACCTTTGAAGGCACTTGTAGCAGGTACATCAACTTTATTTTCTGACTGATGCCGAATGAAGATCACAGGGGATTCGTAGACCAATAGAGAGATGTGTACAAGGACATTTGAGGATTCGATTGCATATGTATACTTATGCAATCAAATCCATACCAAAGCGAGCGAAAGGGACGGCGGAGATGAGGGGCCTGCGGCGCCTTGGAGTGACCGGCGACGCTGAGCGGCTGGGCAGCGGCGCCGAGCGGGGGGCGTGAGCGGCTGGGCGGCGACGCTTAGCGGGGGGGGGGGGGGGGGGGAGCGGACTGGGGGGCGGCGGACGGGGGGGGTGCTGCCTTAGGGGAGGGCTGAGAGGCGGCGGCGACGCCGAGATGAGAAGGGGAAAGGGGCCGACAGGTGTGGGTTAGGGTATACGAGCTCCGGTCTAGGACCGCCACTCTGATACCATGTTGGAAGAAATGAGTGCGTTGTTATTTCCAAGAACCCTAGGCTCTCTTATATAGAGGAGAGTCTTATGGGTAAATTACATAAGATGTATACAAAGAAATAAAATAAAGAAAATGGTACATAGAGAATATGGAAATATATAAATATCTCTACAATTTTAGTGCAACCCTCCTCCCTTTTAATTAAAGAGCCATCGGGCGCCTTTCTTTTTGCCTCACCGACTAGGGTTCCCATGATGGGAACCCTTCTTCTACCGTCGTCCGGATGCAAAGGGAGTATGTGTGCTATGCGCGAGGTTTGGAGATTATGCTTCGGAGGGAAGATCAGAGAGAGCGTCACCTAGAGTAAGGGCACTACCTAGAGCCTGGAGCAAAGAGATGATGGAGGAGCGACATCACTGCTGGAGTGTTGAGTTCTAGAGGGGTTTCACGGGGGTCGCCGCCTGTAGGAGATGAGAGGGGGAGGAGCGCCGCCGCCACCTGCGCTTGCTGGAGAGGGAAGAACTCGTGTCGCCACGGGAATCGACTGAAAGAGGAAGATTCCACGCACGATCTGCGCGGACTGGAGCAGGAGAGGAGGTACGCGAGGGGTCATCGTTGATCTGGAGACGGGGAGGCGTGAGGGGAAGGAATTGTGCCTCCATCGAGTTGGTGCCCTAGCGCGTAGGGCTTGGGCGAGAGGGCATCACCTTGAGATCTGGAAGGCGACCTGAGGCATCGCTCGGCTGAGGGTGTTTGATGTAGCGAATAGGAGATGATGACCGGCCTTCCCTCTGGAGATATGGATTCGGTGCCGTCAGAATTAGGTTTACAGAAAATTCCATCTTTCACGTGGAGATTTGCATCCGATCAGATTATTGTCGATCCTGACCATACATATCTAGGATTTCAGAAAACCCTAGAACAAGATATTTAAAAGAGTCTCTTCCCGAAAAGATCTCAAAGAAACGATCTCGAGGGCCGCCACCGAAATGGATATAGAGAAGAAGACCGCCTGAGAGATGTTGGATGGGAGCTGCCCTGGAGGGTAAGATGCCCCTCCTGGAGCATCGAGAAGGGCATCGAGGGACTTATCGTGGGGAGAATCTGATCGTTGATGCATGACTAGGGTTTCCAAAGAAATCCTAGAAAGTAAACCACAGAACCCTCTTGTCGATGATGATCTTCAATAATATGCAGAAATTATACAACAACAACAACAACAAAGCCTTTTCCCACAATTAAGTAGGGTCGGCTACATGGATTCTTCGCCTCCATTCAGATCTGTCTTGGGTCAATCTCGGACTTATATCCAAAAAACTAAGATCCCTTCGTATAGTCTCTTTCCAACACTTCTTGGGCCGTCCTCGCACTCTCTTAGCCGGCTCAACATCCCAACACTCGCATCTCCTAACCGGTGCATCAGTTGACCTTCTTTGCAAATGACCAAACCATCTTAAGCGGTTTTCTCGCATCTTATCCTCGATCGGAGCTACACCAACTTTCTTTCGGATTGCATCATTCCGAATCCGATCTTTACGTGTATGTCCACACATCCATCTTAGCATTTTCATTTCTGCTACAGCCATTCTCTGCACATGTCTATGGTTCACTGGCCAACATTCAGAACCATAAAGCATAGCAGGTCTCACGGCTGCTTTGTAAAACTTTCCTTTAATTTTTAAAGGAATTTTCTTATCACAGAGAACAACGGAGGCTCCTCTCCACTTTAGCCAGCCTGCATTTATTCTATTAGTAACATCTCCATCAATTTCCCCATCATGTTCCAAAATAGATCCCAGATATCTAAAAGAATCTCTCTTCTGAATGTTATCGTCACCAATCTTCACCTCGATTCCTTCACCATTGCTTCCATCAAAGGTGCATTCCATATATTCCGTCTTAGCCCTACTTATACGAAAACCTTTAGTCTCCAATGCATGTCTCCAAACCTCAAGCTTCTCATTTACTCCATCTCCAGTCTCGTCAATCAACACAATATCATCAGCAAATAACATACACCAAGGTAACTCGTCTTGAATGTGACTTGTCAACTCATCCATAATCAAAGTAAAAAGAAATGGACTCAAAGCTGAACCTTGATGTAAACCAATGTTGATATCAAAATAGTCAGTCTTCCCCGTCGGGGTCCTTACACAAGATAAAGCCCTATCATACATATCCTTTATGAGATTAATGTATAGGACAGGTACTTGTCTCTTCTCTAAAACTCTCCACAGTATCTCTCGTGGGACGGAATCATAAGCCTTCTCCAAATCAATAAAGATCATATGGAGATTCTTCCTTTTAGCTCTATAAATCTCCATTGTTCTCCTCAGCAAATGGATGGCTTCAATAGTTGAGCGACCTGGCATGAATCCGAATTGGTTTTCTTTTACTTGGGAAACTTGCCTTAACCTTCTTTCGATCACACGTTCCCAAATTTTCATAGAAATTATGATTTCTAAAAAATCCCTAGAATTTCTCGAACCTTGGAGGAATCCTAAACAACTGATCTCTACGAACAAATCTTCAACAATAAAGAACCGACTCTCGAATAAAAAAACATAAAATCCTCGAGAATCGTCCTGCTCTGATACCATGTTAAAAATAAGAACGCGGAAGCAAATATCAGAGAAAGAAAATAAACATTGAGGAACACATGATTTTTACGTGGAACCCTACTCCCTAAGGAGCGGGATGAAACCACGGGAGATGGCCTCAAATGGCCATATGTTGCATTGCACTTTCTCTCAACTGATACAGAGGGTGAGGGCTTCTTACATAGCCCTCACTGAGTCTCCGCATCTCACAATTGGTAGATGTAGGACTAAACACAGGATGTGGTAAATGGATCCATTTACCCATCTACACATATAAGTGACACATACTCTAATATGGTCATACACGAAAAGATCGCATTTAGAATAGTACGATCAGAAGGAAAGTTGGTGTAGCTCCAATAGAGGATGAGATGAGAGAAAATCACTTAATATGATTTGGCCATTTGCAAAGATGGTCGGTTGATGCACCCGTTCGAATGGGATGTTGAGTCGGTTAAGAGAGGATGAGGACGGCCTAAAAAGTGTTGGAATGAGACTATCCGAAGGGATCTTAGTTATTTGGATTTAAGCCAAGAATGACCCCAAATGGATCTAAATGGAGGCAAACAATCCATATAGCCGGTTACTTAATTGTGGGAAAATATTTTGCCGTTGTTGTAGGACAAGTAGTCACAAATATCTGGAAAGTATTTTTACTTATTTTTTGAAAGAGTATTTTTAATTATTGTAAATATAAACGTATTGTCTAATACACGATCTTATATATTTATACATGTATAGTCATTTATTTACAAGAAAAAAGTATCGGTTAAATTATAATCGAACTTTACACAATTACTCTACATTAAAGAAAAATATGAAAACTAAATTAGTAATAGTAATAATAAAATATTATTTTTATTAGTTGGCCAACTAGTCAGCTCAAGTTAGTCTTTTCGTTCATCACCTCGAATAGCATAGTCAGATCGACAAATTGGTATAGTCATGCAATTATTTCAACACTTTCTCTATGGGTGGTGTCCTAATTGAAGCAAATGGTTGATCTCAGAGTTCGAGCTTGATTTTGAGCCCATGGTAGATCCGAGGATTTGACTTTTGGAGGCCATGGATGCATGAATATATGAGCAATTAATGTAAAAAATGAAGTCATTGGAGGTTTCTATAGGCGCTCGGGTGATGATGCAATGATTCTAATATTGTTTGGGTTATCTTGAAGGAAAAAGCATATGAAGCCTATTTTTCCAGAGCGTTGATAAATCGATGAGGTTGCTAGGGTGTGTCTTGGTGTAGTTTGATGAATATTGAGATGGTTTCAACGAAGATATGAGATTTTTACATCCATAACTTTGCATAATTTTATATTTACATGTTGAACCTTCTATAATAGTGAATTACATGTATAGTCCTCAATAATTAACCATTACATGGCATAACCATTTGGTAGCATCCATTCATTTCCTCTGTACAATTGTGAAGAAATCCGTCAATTTTTGACAATTTTATCCCTTAAACAAAATTGCCTTTGCCAAAGATGCCTCCCACCTTCACAGACTTCTGCCTCCACACTCCTTTGTCACCTTCTCTGACTCCGAGCAGGTGAGGATCTGGAGGTTGATGCGGTAGCCTCGTCCACAACATATTGTTGATAGATCATTCTGATCCTCGAAATGACACCCACGCAGTGCTGCATGTTTGTGCCCACCCGCCCCCTGCACATTTGCCTCTAGGAACCTCAGGGCGGTACCTGCGACCCCGAGCACTCCGCCATTGAGAGCACCTACAGCTTCTGGCCCTTGTTGTGTACTTGTCGAAGATGGCCCCGGTGAAGCTGAGAGGTGCGTTGAACATTGGCTTCCAGTTGGCCATCAACATCAACATCCTCGCGGCCAACCTCTGTGGCTCTGAGGTTATGCTCCAGAAGATCCATGGCTTCGAGGACCAAGCCATGGCTATGCTCTAGAAGATTCATGGCTTCAAGGAACACACCAAGGTTATGCTTTACGTGTGTACTTGTAACTTAGAGCGCACTTGAAGTGTATATTCAAAGGTTGCAATTCTGTAGATCAAAAGAAACTTGTGATTAATGAAATTATGCGTGGATGAGTGTCATCATGGCCATTGTCTTCCCCTTCTTCCAGCATCTCACTAGCATCAACACCACCATATTCTACACCTATTCAAGACACTCGGATTTGGCAATGATGCCCCCCTTTTTCCGATGTCATCACCGGCATCCTCAATGTCATCACCACCTTCATCTCCATCTACTGTGTCAATCCCCACGACTGTTGCTTCCTCTTCCTCGAGGACGGCTTGCAGATGATCACATGTTAGATCTGAGCATGGTTTTTAAAAATACGCCTCGAGGCGCCTCGAGATGAGGCAACCCATAATCGCCTCGAAACAACCGCCTCAATGGGGCTCTGAGAGGCGATTGCCTCAGCTCTCGAGGCAATCATCGATGTGTTTTTATTTTCAAAGTATTTTTTATGTAATCATTTGTCCTATGATAATTTCAGATGTTTATAAAGGTCTAGTTATTTAGGATATAATTATACAAGATGAATGCTTAAATTTGATTGCTTTAGTGTTCATATGCACCATTAAACATGTCCAATTATGTCAATAAACTTTTACCATTATACCCTTCAACATATGAATCCGTAAATGTCATAGAAAACATTACCCATAAACTTATTTTTAAGGAGTGGTGTTACATAATAAGCTATGTAATATACTGAGAAGAACAAACAGATCCATGTACCAGAATAGCCATAAAACCCTTAATAAAAAAATCACAAGGGCGTTACCCCCACACCCCTGTAGGGGAGGGGAGCGCACGATCCCCGTCTCCTTGGAGTATGGTATAGCAGGAGGAGGTGCATACGCCAGTTCAACATTTGTTAGATGGTTAGAATTCAGGAGGATATCAAATAGACTCATTCTCTGATTGGATGGTAATTTAATAAAAGACATACAATTTTATATGTTTTTTTCGGTGTTCCTATCTTTATAATTTCATCATATGTTATAGTGATATATATCATATGTTAGATTACATATAATTTCATTAGTATATATTTTATTTTGTTTTTATAGGTATTTATCCTTATAATCGAGGGCTTACGCCTCGAGGCTACGCTTTGCCTCGATACTAGGGGAACCACCTCGTTCCATTTTTAGTTTTTTCAGACATTATATCTAAGTGGGGCTCCTCATCGACACGTCCGGAGTCGGCGCTCTCTCCAAATTGGATGCTGACGTAATCGTCATCCTAATCTGTGTCTACGTCGTGACCTTTGCCTCGTTGTGGAGTCGCTCGAGTGGCTGGTGCCCAACGAGATCTTCCCCATGCAGGCCATCACTGTTTCCATGAACATGTTCTTCATATTCATTATCACCCAGATCTTCCTCACCATGCTCCAGATGGGAGGCCAAGGCTGCAGGTGAGGTCGGAGATCATGCCGGGGACGAACTAGGGAGGAGGATGAGGAAGGGGGAGGAACAATTGTGGGGATCAGGGGATGAGGGGCAGTGGCAGAATGGATTGGACGTGGAAGGAGGACGAGGGAGGAGATTACTTGAGGAGAAATGAAGAAAAGGTGAATAAAATAAATGTCAACCACATGATGTAGTTAGATTAACCTCAAGAGGTGGTTTAGTTAGTGACCAAAGTAACAACAGGGTTCAAAGTGTAAGACGGAGTAACTATCCAAGATTGTACGTGTAATTCACGACTATAGAGGGTAATTGTGTAATTATGAAACTATACCGTGTTATGTGTGAAAATCCCTAAGGTAGCGTTTAGCTATCGGGTTGCCCTCCCCTTGGGGGAGTTTACCCCCCTTAACCCACATCCCCCTCTCTCCCCGAGGGCCCCACTTTATTCCTTTTTTAAAAAATAAATAAATCAATTTGACATCATCAATCCTATCAAAAAATAATATATTATACCATCATATCATATAAAAATTATAAACTACTCCATTTCTACTCACTTTTCCAATTTTCAATACAATCACATCACATTAACTACTCACTTTTTCAAACTTCAATACAATCATATCATCCCAAACCCACTTCTAACCCACCCCCAGTTTAACCCTCTATCCAAACACCAAAATCCAAAAACGGGTTACCTTCTACCAGTTTAACCCGCCAACCAAAAAGATATCAGCTTGACTGGATTGGGGTTAATTATATGGGCATTATTGCCTCTCCTTATGCTTTGGTGGTGTTGATGCTTCAACAGCTTCATCCGACACTGCTGTCACCTTTAGGTTCACCCACCCATGGCCATGGCCTATGACATGGCCTCTAAAATCCCAGTGGGTAAAGTAAGAGAATCAAGGAGACATATACCATGGTTATAGATTCAAATCAGAATAAATGACATTTTCCCCTAGAAGCTACTAAGTTTCAAGTAATAGTAGATGATGCCTCAACGATAACGTTTGAGCAGTTGAGAGTGCGGGCGAAATCAATATGAGAGATAATTTTATCCCAAAAGATACGAAAATCTCAAGTAATAGTAGATGGGGGCGTCATTGGCTAAGGCAAGAGCGTTTGAGAGACTAATAGCATGATTATATGTTCATAGTCAAAATAAGGGATATTTTTATCTCAGGATATGCGAAGTCTCAAGCAAGGTTTAAAAAACCGTGAAGCGGTCCGAGGTTTTTTCCCCGAAGTTGAGGTGAGGCTTAAGCCCCAAGGCGGTTGAGGCGTAAGCCTCAATTTTTTGAAAAAATAATTAAAATTAAAGCAAAACACTTTGAAAAATATATAATAATATGAAGTTTTGCCAAAAACACATTCAAAAATAATTTCAGACTAGTAAAAGATACAACGCAATAAGCGTTGAAAGCATTGAAGTTCAAACAAACTAATATTAAGCCACTAATAGACAAAATATCAAGTTCCAACTTCAACGATTCTATGAGTACTGAACTAAAGCATATACTTAATACTAAAAGTACAATAAAAACCATGTTTTTTAGTATTTAAAGTAAAAAATATTGATATACCTTGAATCCCAACCATGTCTTGTTGGACGTAGTTGGAGAACCGTCATATGCATCTCCTGCCATATCATACCCTAACAAGACGAGGATCTCACAACTCATACAACCAAATAACAAAATTAAGTTGCAAACCTGAACTAATATAAATACTTTATTACAATTAAACTCAAATCTATGTGCAATAGAACTAGTATGTGTAGATGTATGATAAATTGAACATGATGTATACAAGATCATTGAGCTTCGTTTTTTTCATGCAATCTTTTCTTTTTTGCATGGAGCTATATACAATTATAGGAATATGTAACTATGCTTAACATGAAAACATAAACACAAACATACAAAAAAACATAATTCTTACGTAAAAATAGGGACGGGTGAAAAGCAAATAACCAAAAAGTAAAAAAAATATCCTCCAACACGAGGCTCACACCTCCGCCTCGCCTCGAGTGCCTCAAGCCTGGTCAAGACGTACGCTATGCCTCGAGGCGCTTTTGGCACGCCTCGCCGCGAGGCGTACACCTTTGCACCTCGAGGTGCCGCTTTTTAAGCCATGATCTCAATCAATAGTAGTAGGCAATCGAATTCAACTCAAAACCATATCTTGATGGGCTGGTGTTGATCAATTTTATTATTTTTCTCGTTATTTATACTGCCTATAGATATTAGAGAGGCAATTATTTAACAGTAGTTCTATTAGATGGGGTGAACTAAAATAAGTATATTGACTGTTCCGCATTGAGACTCCGTCAGTAAATCTTTAGCCCTGATATCTTTTTTTTCTTCATCTACTAGTGGGGTTTCTGTCAATCAGACCCACCATAGAAACTGGATTATGGCTAATATTACCAGGGGGATCCAGAGTAGATACTTAGAGCTGGTTCTGATTCTCTTATTGAGTA
Organism: Ottelia alismoides; assembly: GCA_037367405.1. Classification (NCBI taxonomy): domain Eukaryota; kingdom Viridiplantae; phylum Streptophyta; class Magnoliopsida; order Alismatales; family Hydrocharitaceae; genus Ottelia; species Ottelia alismoides. Next base: position 7,840 of record JAZKJV010008617.1, on the reverse strand, counting down.
TATTGATCGCCTCTTTTATTGACAGCATTTCAATTTTTATTCCAGCTGTTTGTTGATTTCTTATTATGTCTAGTTATCATTAACAACTATGCTCATCAGGCTTCCTTGTCAGTTGAGGCTGAAAAGATATTGGAAGATATCATAGCTGGAGAAACGGGGGGAGATGTAGTATACTTCTGGGCAAAGTTGAAACCGGAGGTAGTTAATGAGAGAGAAAGTGCAGATCTTAATTTTTGGACAATGTGCGACATCGTAAACAATGGGAGGTGTAGGTATATTTCTCATCATTTTTTCATCGAAATTCTTTCTGAACACAAATTACAGAGGTAAATATCTATAATATTTTTTTAAATAAAAGTTTTTTATATTATATAAGATATTTTCAGTTTTTTTTCATATGCAAGATATTCGTATCTAGAACCAGTTTCTGTCTGTATCCTGTAGTTCTTATTTATTCTCACTTTTTTTCAAGCCATTCTAACAGCAGATATGTAAGATACTCGTATACTCAATTTGCTATCATATATAAAATATTCGTAGCAAGATACACTGTGTGCATCATCAGTTACTGTCTGTATCTTGTAACTTTTTCTTTCTTTCTTTACTTTTTCTTTGAGCCATTCCAACATTTATCTCAAGTTGAGGCAAAAGAGAACAGCGGAGAAATCAGGGGTATATATTCATTGCAAGTAGTCTTGTTAAAAAATAAGGGGATCTGTCATAAGCAAACAATAGATACGTATAATCAATGCAAAAGAGTCCTTTTTTTACACAACTGATGTTACGTGATTAATGAGTACTAGGTTTGCCATTGTGTCCTAAAGCAGAGATATAAATTGGTTAAATATGAAAAACAACAATCTACATTGCAGATACTGATCTTTCACCTACAATTAGTTTAGCATCCTGCGCATTGATTCATGTTCATGGCTTTTCTGTCATTCAGATTTTGTGACGGTTTTAGTTGTTTTGACTAATCCATATCTTTCACCAAACTAAAAAATGCATGCACACCCAGTGACCCACACAATATTTATTTTTTAAAAACACCTGACAGTGCCAATCTTGGCATCTATCTTATACTTGTTGATACACTATCCAACTGTTAAATCATGCAGATGTGTATCATTGCATACTTGTTTTCTGTTCTCTGGGCCCTTCATAGTTGGTTATTGCTGTTAAATTCCGCTGGACAGTTGCGCCTGTTAGAAATAGAAGTACTTGCCCTCTACTTCAAAAGGACGTTGTTCTTCTCAGTTGCATTGTTGCATAGATGAGTACTTCTACACATAGTTCTATATTGCTATATATCCTCTTAAATGGGTCTTGAAAGTTTTATTTGGAGGATAGTATCACATACACGTATTAGAAATCATCTGTAAAAAACTTCATGCTTTATCACATGAGCATTTTTTGAATCATCTGCCACTCCTGCTAAAATACAACTTTATAAAGTCTTATCTGCAAGTACAACTATAAATAAACCGGTATAACAATGCACTAATTGTCCTACCTGTATGTTTATTCTTAAACCAATATGTTAGAAATTTTAATACCATGTAATAAAAATTATTTAATTAGTCCAAAATAAAAAGCAGGATTTGAGTCATTATTCAACTCCATTAGGACTTTTCAATAATTTTTCCTTGAAATTCACCGCTTGTTTGTCATGTTTCACATTTTACTCCATTATGTGCTCTCACCAAATGCAAGATTAAAAAGGCCTTAAAAATGATTTTTCAGAATTCATTCCTGTGATTGTCAAACCATTCTGCAAATGTTCTCATGCTTATGAAGAAGGTCAACAGGAGCGTTTTTGAAGAGGCGTTTCGCCATATGTATGGATTATCCAATGAAACAGCTGGTCTGCCTCCAATGCCCGAGGATGGCGATGACTGGTCGACCCTCCACAGCTGGGTGATGCCCACACCATCCTTCCTAGAGTTCATCATGTTCTCACGGTGCGTTTATTTTTCTTCTTAAGCGATACACCTGAATTAATCTCTGAGCCACGTTTAACATCCTTTCCTTAAAACAGCATGTTTGTCGACTCCCTTCATAATGTCAGCCTCGGACCTAGTAAAAAGAACACGTGCTCGCTGGGATCATCAAACATAGAGGTGATTACAACTACATCATAATGATGCTTCTTGGCATTTGGCCCTCGGTTACTGCTCATACCTGACCGATCCTTCATTACAGAAAAGGCTTTGTTATTGCCGACTACTTGAGATCCTAGTAAACGTTTGGGCCTATCACAGTGCACGGACAATCGTCTATGTTGACCCTGCGACCGGGGAGCTTACAGAACAGCACCCTATTGAACAGCGTAGGGTCTGATGTGGGTGAAGTACTTCAACTTCACGCTTCTGAAAAGCACGGATGAGGACCTCGCCGAGGAGGCAGATGATGGTCTGCGGTCGATGGATGGATGGTTGTGGCCTATGACGGGAGAGGTGCACTGGCAAGGAATGCTCGACAGGGAGAGGGAGGACCGGTACCGCAAAAAGATGGATAAGCATAGAAAGAGCATGGAGAAGCTGCTTGAGCGGCAAAAATATGGGTACAAAGCAGAAGGCGCTTGGAGGGTAGAGTCTGAACAGCTCAGTTTTCTGATTGATATGCAGGTTATATGCAAACATACGTATTAGAGCAACACAAAAGTACATACAGCAGAGGCTTTGCGCAACACCCCTCAGGCCCTGGAAGAATCACAATGACTCAGGAGTTCATTTTTGAAGGCGCGCCGGATGATGAACCTATCTGGCTGAGGAAGACGACGTCGCTCCGGCACCCCTGAGTTTTGTTGGCTGATAAGATGAGAAAAAATATATTAGTTTTACCTGCAATCTGTAAATTCATGAATGTAAATGGTTGTTTTTTATTGATGAGTTTCGGTGAAAAAATAGAAATGCAATCTGTAAATATTGATGAGTTTAGATATAGGTTGAGATGTTCAGATGAAGTTTCGTGATAGCGAAATCAGAGAAGGATTCAGTTTGTTTAAGAGCTGACCATCGTTCAAACTTCAAAGCACGCTGAGACCCCGAACCTGTAGGGCTTGCTTGCATCTGAAGGTGATTAAGGCACGGATTAAGCAGTATCTCTGCATGGAACATCACATACAAAGCTCTGTAGATATACCTTTAGCTTGTCAAGTCCCAAATCATATATGTGATGATTGAATCACCTAATTGGACACAAATACTTAACACTAAGATGCAATGGTTCGTTTCGCCACACTTAAGTTACACAAGTCTTCGATCTTTTATCTTTCGTCGTGAAATTTTTGGGTCCATTTTGTAAGATCTTGTAGGAAACCCACGGGCTTCCTATAAGATCTTACTAAATGAAACCCACGGGCTTCCTACAAAGATCTTACTAAATGGACATTGATAGGAAAGATCCACGTCATGAAGTGCCTTACACTCCATTAGTAGGACTTTTTTTTTAAAAAAAAAATAATTATCACTTTAATTCAAATTAAATATATAGGTGTCCATTTCAAATAATTACTATTTTAGGTAACAATCAACACTTAGGGCCCGTTCGGTAGGAGAATAAGCAGGAATAAGGATGGGGAATAAGGGGAATAAGGGTCTATTCTCCGTTCTTCTGGAGGATAAGAATAAGGAGAATAAGGTGAAATAAATGTAGGTAAGGTGGGATAAAGATAGGAATAAGAGTGAAATAAGATGAAATAATGGGGAATAGTCGTACCACAGGGAAGCGTGTTGGGGGCTTATTCCCCTTATTCCATTCCTCCTTATACCCCAAACGAAGGAGAGAATCCAAAATGGCACTTCAAGTGCGATTTGAGTGGGTAAATTTCCCCCACATCCAAGTCTTTTTATTATGTATACCCTCTTATTAAAATTATTATTTAAATAACTATCTAATATAAATTTTTAAAAAATGTATATGGATACGAATATGAACACAGATACAACTACAACTATTGAAAGATATATATATATAGAAACTAAATAATATATATACATTAAACGGATATGAATATAGATATGCATAAAAATGTACTATATATATGTATATGTATTGTTTCAATGTTTAAAATATGGATACTAACAATATTATGTATCTTTTTTAATATGAATATTGATGTCTAATATATTGAATTTATGTGTGTATGTTGTATTTACATATATTATTTTGTATAAAAATATGCTGGAATATATTACATATTGATACATAACATAGTGAAATAATATGCATATTTGATTTGTGATTATCAATATCCATTTTAGTACCTCAAAAATGAAAAAGGTACGCATATCCACATCCTTGTCAAAAGAAGGGGATGATGTATGGGTCAGAAACAGGTGGTTAAATTTCCAGTTGTATGGGTCAAAAGAAGGGGATGATGCAACAATCTCTTTCAAACAGGTGTGTTTTGACCTTTCAAGATTCAAGGATAAACCCCAGTGATTGCCATAGGAATTGGAAGCGTACCTTCTACTAACTCTCTCCCTACGCCATCTGACTTCAAATGTATCTGGTCAATGAGAAAATAAATCGGTAAAAAAACAACAGGCTTTTTGTAGAACTTGCTATGATGAAATATTGTATTTTGCAGAAGAAGGCATATGATCTTGTTTCTTGTTAATGCAGCATTTACGGTGCAATGCACATCGCTTTTTTCCTTGCTCATGTGAATGAGGTTCAACTTATGTACGCCTTCCTTCTTCCTGAGGTCAGGTTTTCCACTGCAGATCTCCCTACTCCAACCTGATGTTACTGTAAAGGTGTTTGATTGTTTTCCTTGTGATTATGGGTGTTCAAACTATGAGAAATTGCCAAAGTAGAAAGTGTCAAAGCAGAGCTGATAGGTAGAATGAATGAAAAGGTGCCCCAATTAAACAGCTAAGAAACTGGTTAGTATTATGATCCTGGACTGGCCATGGCAGATGTCTTTAGATAAAATGAAAATAAAATAATAGGAAGTTTCAATTTGTGCGTGTGCGTGCCCGCGCGCGCGTGTTTCTACCTAGTTGTTACTTAAAATAATAATTATTTGAAATTGATATCTGTATATTTAATTTGGATTAAAGTGATAATTATTATTATTTAAATCCCCATTAGTATTTCTCTTCCAAATGTCACACGATTTAAAACAAAGACAAAAAGTAAAACAAACTGAAAATATCTAAAACCCGAAGCCACATCCCAAAGTCAGCATCGTGTTCCTTGTACATAGCCAATAATATTGGAAGGGATAAGAAACTAAAGAGAAATAAAGAGAGGGAGTCAACATACACAAAGAAAAGAAAAGAGAGACTAAACAATACTCTACCCCCCCCCCCCCCCTCCAATTCAAGGAGCTTCTAAGACGGCTATCACTACGCTGTATTTACCAAACTACCCCTACGTGAAGTTACCAAACTACCCCTGCGATGCAGGTGTGCTAGGCCGCATCCATGAACTTGGTCACAGCCTTGGTTCCCTCGACCACAGCGTGCTTCCCCAGCTCCCCGGGGAGCACCAGCCTCACCGCACCCTGTATCTCCCTCGATGTGAGTGTTGCCTTGCCTGTGTACCATTGAGAGCCGTGCTGCCTCGTCGACGATCCTTTCCAACATGTCCTTCATGAGCCCGTCGATTACCTGCATTGCCATCGACGACACGCCGAGCTCTGGGTGAAACCTGCTTTAAACACCTTGAACACGTACCTCTTGTACCCCTCTCTCCCCTCCACACCTCCTCCCACTCCCTTGCCGCCCCTCCTCTTCCGGCGCCTGTGCCTTTGTCCCTTATCCCTTCTTTTCCGCCTTTGGTCGGCCCGTCTCTGCCCCGGCTTCGGCTGCCCCCTCCTGTTTCTCCACCTGTTGGCCTCTCTTCTTCTTCTACTTCTTCTTCTATTTCCTGAAAAAGTCAACAAATTAATCCTCAATCATTTCAGTTTCATGAAATGGAAATATATGTCTAACAAATTTAACCATGAATAAGGGCACACATATTCCACTCTTGACGTCAAGGGTAATGTGAATTTGGAACATAGAACATGAACACATGAAACTAATAAAATGGGAAAATCGGTTGGAATCTAATTCCCTATCTGAGACGACAAGAACTATCCATAAATATTTTGTTTTGTTTTTTAAATTAAGGATGCCTGCAATTTTAATGACAGAGAGAAAATAAAACCAAATAAATCAGCGGTAATTGCTGCCATCTAAAATCCCAATATTCTCAAAAACCATAAAACGGATTTAAATTTATTTTGTTTTAATCGTATATGGGTATTTTTTTGGGGGTCAATGATACTCTTTAATTTCAGCGGACGAGTACCAAAAAAAACCCATGAAATTAAATATGCCGGCAGAAAAGCGAAAAGAAACTTACTTCAAGTGAAAAATATCAAAAGTACCCTCCAGAAAGAGGGTAAAATCACAATTATGCCCCCAGAAAAAGAAGATAACTTTGCATAGAATTCATATAAAGAGATCACACATGAGTTCCATCCAAATCCTGAGCCTCCCACCTGGGTCTCCTCTTCCTCCCCGACCGTCGGTGCCGTTGTGGTCGAGGTGGCTGCTTCTCTCGCTGAGCCTCTGCCTTCCCCTCGCCATCCTCGGGAAGCGGCTCCTCGAGGGAGCTCTCGTAGATGTCCTGCGTCTCGCCGTCCCCTTCAGATGGTGATCTCTGTGACCTCCCGGCCGCCCGTCCACGGGACGAGCTTCTGCCTTCCCTCCTCGTTCTCCTTCACCACAGAGACCTCGAGGCTCTCCTCCACCACCTTCCGGCGGGTCCTCACTACCGTGCCCCACCCCTTCCTTTGCTTCTTCTTCGGAGCCATTTGCGATCTCTCTCTCTGCTCTTCTGGGTAAATCTAAAGCACAGTGACGAGTAGCGGTAACGGTAAAATGGTAAGAGAGGGTAATAGGATTTTATGGTGGATAGAAAGCGGTGGGTTCGGTGGGCGACACGTGTGTTGACACGTGGGAGATGTCGGGAGGAAGACGGGTGCGACGTGGTGTGGTGGAGGAGCTGCGGTGTTGTGGTGGTTGGGACCCAATGATTTGGATCTTCCATCACCTTTCGATCACGATCTGACGGCTTCGAGTACTGCGCCGTCGGAGATGGATTCTGGATGAGGGTCTGTACGGTTTGCAAACTTGTCATTCATATTTGGATAAGGTCATGTGACTATTTAAAGATCGAACATTATCTAAATGATGATTTTGATTATGGTTTGAACTAGTCGAGCATTATCTTTTGGTTAGGTGAATCATACTCTCTTTTTTTTTGATACGTAAAAGGTAATTGTATTGAAACTTCACAAACGAAAAAAAACCTGTACAAAAATTAGCCACACCGTGGCGAATTGGATTACAAGGATCCATACAAAAACAGTACCTGGGCAGAACAAAATCCAGGTACCATCAATTTCTATGTATCAACAGGAAGTCTCGGGTGATTTTGGAGATTAGCCAAGTCGACGAATGGGATCCAATAAGAGCCCATCTCCGATTACGTTCCATCCAAAGCGCAAACCCATCGCGATAAGAATGGACAATGAAGTGCGGGTAGATGGTGTCGAGATGGAGGCAATCCAATCAACAGTGTCCATCAAGGAAAGCTCAGGAGGGTCGGGAAGTACAAGAGCTAGACAGGAGCCATGCCAAACCACATGAGAAAAGGGAAAACTGAACCATAGATGAGCGTGGGATTCAGTTTCGAGCTGCAAGGTAACAGGCAGAGGAGGCAAATTACAGTGAATGTAGCAATTCTATCAATAGTGGGAGCCATTCCCGAATTGCACGATAAAGGAGGAATGAGAAGCGAGGCGGGGATCGACGCTCCCCAGGACACATGAGCCCAA